>JALLBC010000092.1:0-13798 GCA_036939775.1 Skeletonema grethae | reverse complement strand
ACTTTTTGAACAAATCGTGAAAAAATGTTCTTTCATTTTTGCTGGAAGGTGAGGATGCGATGCGATGCAGTAGCCTCCAAGGAACAACAGCAGCTACTATTGATAAGAACATAACACAACCATTCTCAGCCGCCGAACTCACCGTAGTAAACAGCAATAAGAGTAGCAGACCGATGAAGATGACGTGGTTCAATGCCCACATCGTCGGCTTATTAGCCGTCTTGACGTCATCGGCAACCGACGCAGCCCCAATGACCATCCATCCCGACGCAAAAAAGTTCCTTTGTCCCTTGGTATCATCTAATCCCGTACCCACCAAACTAGAAGACCTCTCCCTCGACAGGGGGTCCGGCGTGATCAAGTACATTCTATTGGAGCCTCGAACCGCCCTACGAACTTTGTGCACCTTGACCCGTGTCAATGATCCATACAAAGCGGACTTGTCTTACATTCCCATTGCGCGAGCATATGATGAGAATCCCCTATGGAGCAAGAGTGCTGGACGTTATTCGTCTACTACCGAAGTGATTTGTGGAGAGGCTGATGCCGACGGAGGCAGTGAATACCGAGTTGGTGATCATTTGTGTCAAATCAAGTTGGATCCACCGTTGGACCTTACGGACGATGGATATTATTTGACCTCCTATCAAGTTGGTGACCATATCGCGAATGAGAGGGCTATTGTTGCTTCCTTTTTGGAGAAGGTTACCTTTGGACCAACTGAGCAAGAAATTGAGCAATTGCACACTCAGTACAGCCAACGGGGTCCAATGGCCCTTGCTATGTGGCTCAAGCAAAACTTGGATAAACCCATTACATCTCACCGTGCTCAATTCCGTAAAGCGCTGCATCCCCGAGCGGTGGAATCGTATATATATGGTATACCCGGTCCACGTCCCTGCGAGAAGGATGCTCGATTTAGGAGGTTTGCATTCACGTATATGGACGTTGAAATTAGTCGAGGTTCTAGTAGTCCAGCCGATCATACTGGGGCGCCGTTTACAAAGATGCAGATTGAAACGATTCAGATTGATGGAGTGGATCATTGGGCAGTTAAATTCGGTGACCATGTAAGGACAATCTTGAGTAATCCAATGGAATATTACAGTGGGGCAGACAGGAATGGACCATCTGGTGATGTGCTTACCTTGCCCGATGGACAGTATACATTGTGCAACGCAGAGGAAGTTGCGGGGGATCAAATTGGAGGGCGAACAATGAATTACGCTTTTCAGATTTTGGTTGGCGTAACGTGCAGCAGTAGTTACACGTGAGTTTCTCATTGTTATCGTTAATTTTTATTGATGTAGTAAGAGGTAATTGGTGGCGGGGGGAGAGGGGCTAGTAGTACTACATGGAAGGGGAGATGGATTGATTTTGTCTTGACGAGTGAAGAGCGCATCGTTGGCATTCATCACTTTCAGGGTGGATACAATTTTTTCCATCACGCTCACACTCAATTTTGTCATTCTATTTCAGAAATCGGGGAGGAGAAGATGGCAAAGGTGATGGAGCTATTGACGAGCAGTTAATTAAGGCACCTGGTAAGCCGCTCATCCTTTTTCGTTAATTTCATTTGTCTTGGTCGATCTGGATAATGAGATGAACAGTACCTAATACAATGTTTCCCTCCCATTGCGCTCTCTTTGACTCACAGGTACCAACACGCTCGTACGGGAGTATGATACTGCCCAGTGTAATTCGAAGTGTGGCTCTGCCACTTATGTTCGATACGTCAAGGGTGGAAATCCTATCATTAATATTCCTTCTGGATTCGATATGACAACCATCAGTTACCTTGACCTGACCAAGCTCTCCAATCCATCCACTCAACTCGTCAATCTTAACCCTGAAAAGTTTCATGATTCAAGTTGGAGGATGACTGTCAATCTCGATTCCTCCTTTGTCTCCGATCCTCCCTCCTGTAAAGATGAAAACGGAGATGTAATTCCGGATGCGGCTGGCCTAGCGTACAATGATTACTTTAGTACTGGAAGAGGAAGGTACAATCTAGATGCGCCTATCTTTGCAAAGATGCCCGGTAACAAGTGGGCACTTCACGACTATCGTTCCAAATTCCAAGCAAACACTCTAGAGAATCCACTTGCCGATGCTGGAGGGTCGGAGATGAGGCGCGCTAGTCGTCGTGCGTCGGATGGATCTGTTTATGGTGATGGGAGTCCCAACGTGGATCTTGTAACTCGCTGTTCGAATGTAGAGGTCAATGTCTTCAATGAAGAATTCTGTCAGATCAGCTATGATGAAAATGCGTGCGTATCGGTGCCTGGGGGAGGAGTTGGTAGGGTGAGTAGCAATTGTCTCATCATTTTCATCATTCACCTTCCATAACTTTTCAACTCAATGCATTGTTTGCTCTCTTACCTGCAGAATAATCCATCCAAATCATTGGAAGACGCTAGAAAATATATGCCGGCCTATGCTGCGGCTGGTCGTGGAACTGTAGTTTGCGGATCCGGGAATGAAGTAGCTCCTGACCAATCCGATGATGATTACTACGCCGTGTCGAATCGAAAACTCAATTCTCATCGAATTAGCTACGGTAATCAAATACGAACAGTTTGGATGGAGCAAGCTCTATATGCAGAAGACCAGGCTTGCCAAAAGCTTGCATGGCACCTCTCGAAAATCTTTGCTTATTCCAAGTGAGTCTCCGTTTTGTTGATAACTCCCAATGTGTTTCTGAATTATTCTCATGTTGTAATAATCCCTTTCAATACAATCAATCTGCTTCTTTCAGCGGCCATGGTGAAGAAGAAATATACCTCAATACGTATGATTGGGCCTTTGTTGCATCATGTGCCTCGACCTACGCAGATATTGTGAACAAGATGACACATAATGTTCAAATGGCAGAGCAGCTTACTTTCATCAACAATAAGTCGGTATCGTATACGCATCATCGGCAACTGAATCTAAACTACCCCGATGAGAATTATGGACGAGAAAATTTGCAGCTTCATCAGATTGGCCTTCAGAAGCTCCACGAAGACGGCACAGCCATGCTGGATAGGTTTGGGAAAGAAATCCCGAATTACACTCAGAAGGTAAGCTTGCAACAATGATTGGCTCGTATGCAACTACGTATTGATTACGGCAATGTGCCATTTGAGAAAGTAATCTTACTTTTCTTGTTTACTTGTACATATGAAAACACCGTAGAATATATTTTCTGCCTCAAAAATTTTCACTGGTCTTGAACGGTCATCTCGTCGCGGAAACTACAATGATCTTGACCGCGCAACAACGAGTTATCTTGACCCTCTGGTACAGAAAAGCATCGAAATGAAAGATTGGTTTCCCAAGATTGGTTTTGATTCGAAGTATATTGGAGACAAGTACCCGCTTTGTGCCGACCTACCCAGACGCCACTTCCTCCGAAAGGGTGCTAAGTTTGTGGCACTAGGCGGGAACAATTTAGGTCGGTATCACCACGACCCAGATAATTATTATCTTGACGATGAAGTTCGAAAGTTGCAGCTCAACTTTGAAGGTGGCGTGAATTCTGCAGGTACCTTTCCAGCGTCGCCACTTTTTGACAAGTTATGTCTCCGAAAACAATCCTTTCAGTACCCTACTTCAACATTGGCCGGAGGCACTGGACAGGCCGAGTATGATAGTAGTATTGGAGCTCCAAAATGTGACGGAAGTATTTCCAAATGTGATTCGGTTAACCTTCTTGAAAAGCGTTACCCTTTCGAAGCAAATTCCTCACATAATACTATCGATGATTGTAACGATGGGATCCCGGACCCAAGCGCAACCAGCCCGCCGCAATTGCTCCCAGGAGAAACATCGGCAGTCGTTACAGAGTCAGTGAATCGAATTGTTGTCGAGGCAGTAGGAGGATCTGTGATCAGAGGTGGGTCGTGGGTTAGCATCCAAGCTACCGTGACACCGCACCATATGAATGATCATGTCGATTATTACTATGCAGCTGACGCAGCAAATCCAGTGTGGACATACATTACAACCGTCTCTCCAAGCTCCGATTTAGGAGACCACGTAGTTACTTTGCCGCGGACTAGGAAGAAAATAACTTTTCAATTGCCAAACTGCGACTTGGACCACTGTGATGTAGCCGTCCGCGTTGCGCTGAGAAGTTCAAGAGTAACTTCCGAGCGTGGAAACCCAAAAGCATGGGCCTGGTGGAATAAAATTAATTCAGATGATGGGCAGCACAAACCTTCTCTTGCCTGTGCGAAAGATCCCTATGACGATACGGATGATCTTGTTTTTCAGGTCTTACCCAGTCCGAAGCCTGAAGAAATGTGCGACTTCCAAACTACAGTCACTCTCGATCAAAGTCTTTCCTACTGCGACTCGAGTGCGAATGCGGAATATGCGGAATGTCACGTGGATGTGCTTCGAGTGGTAGAGGTATTACCTGGGCTTTACTACGAATATGTTCGTCCTCCTTGCGTAAATATGCCTTTTTTGCCGGATTCTGCCTCTGCCACAGTTGTTACTGGCTGGAAGGTGCCCGACAAGCCAGCCGTGTGCGCCGACAAAAGACTTCCTTCTGCAACATCTACTTGCTGTGGCGGCTATTCTGAAAGGTTGCCTTTAGATAGAGGAGATTGGGGTGATATATTGGCAGAATATCGTAACGAAAGGCTGACATACGATGGAAACGTGGAAAGATGTAATGAATGGGGTCGATACGTATGTCCAAATCCGTATAGGATTGGGCCATTTTCCATGTGGACAGGACATTGTAACCATCATATGTCGTGTAAAGAAGTTGGTGACGGGGGAGGGAGGTGGTTAGAATCAGTTTGGTATCACTGGACGAGTCTGTCATGTGAAATCAAAGTGAAGATAGATGTTGAAGGTATGGTTGCTATCGTCCATGCACCACAAGGCCAATCGAATGGACCCCTTTCACTGGTGGATTTTGACAAGACAGAGAGCTTTTTCTCTGTCCATTGGGACGAGAGTAACGCGGCCGTAGGGAAACTTGCGTATCCTCATAAGAGCGATAACTTGTGCGATGGAGGTGAAATTCGTGGTGATTTCTGCTTCTGTAGCACCTCTGTGCAAGAGGAATCAGTGTTCGTCAGCCTACCTACGAGGACTCAAGTACTCGACGAGCTTCACATTGGTGCATTTGACCCAACTGAAACAGGTATGTACACTCTCCTGGAACAATCAGATGACGTGAAGGTATACACCAAGGATGGTGCTTATGCCATTGACACCATCTTCCGAGTGGTAGATGAGTACAGTGACCAATTCTTGTATTTGAAAAATATGAGAAGTGTAGTTAGTGTCTGCAATGGAGCTTTTCAATTTCGGAACGCTCCTACTTTTTATAATATGGCAAACCCTGATTTAGCAAGTGCAAAGCAGGAGATGGAAGCATATCTTCAAGCTGTCATCAATCATGATAGCGCCGCACCATTCACGTGTAAGAGTCTGATACAACTGTTCGGATCTAGCAACCCTTCGCCAGAACACGTGTTGCGATGTTCGCAAGCCTTCAAGAGTGGAACCTTCCTCTTTTCGGATCCGGAGGTTGCAGGAGCAACTCTTAGCTTCGGTAGTGGCAAGCGTAGTGATATGCATGCCATCTTAGCAGCTATTGTATTGTCACCAGAGTCTTACTCTCCTTCCGTATTAATGGATCCTGCCAGCGGCGGAGTGCAAGACCCGTTTGAAAAGGTATTGCATGTCATGAGAAGTATGGAATTGACAAGAACATTACACCAAAGACGAAGTGATGGCCTCTTGCAAGGAAATGTCGCAGGGGCCATTGGATCTAGCTGCTATGGACCGCCAGACCAATTCTCATTCTACTCACCAGCATTTATTCCTCCGGGCACTTTTCTTGAATTGGGTTTAACGTCCCCTCCAGGAGAACTCGCGACCTTGAACAACATTGTTGGCTTGTCCAACGCTCTCTACGCGCTCCAGAGGTTTGGCCTGTCCGCTTGCAATGGAGGGCTTGGTATGAGATGGGATCGAAACTTATACGCCCATTGCGGTAATGGGGGTGATGGGCTTTATACTAAGACGGTAGCTTTCCTCGGTTATGCTCATAGTGACGAATCCAGTGTTGTTGGTGACCTAGCCTTACTACTTACCTCTAACAGACTCAGCCCTGGAAATAGGCAACTTATAGAGGCTCAAGTTTCTTTGAGTTATGGTGAATCTGGGAGCCTTAGTGAGGCCATGCAGGTTGCCACTATTTTGATAATGTCCACTCCCGAGTTTCACACGTGGAATACACTTTCGATGAGCGGAGCGGAACGAGCAGTTACGCCATCTCTCCCAAAGGATCCGAATGTCTCGTACAAAGCTATTGTGCACATTAATTTGTTCGGAGGAATGGACAGTATGAATATGCTCGCTCCCCACCCGGATGGGTGCCAGTCCTTATACAATGAATACAAGACGAAGAGAGGAGGCGATAACTATGTCACCTCTATGATCAAAATTGATGCGACCACATCCGATCAACCTTGCACGCATTTCGGGGTGAATAGCGCACTGAATCACCTTGCCACCATGTATAATGAGGGAGATGCCATATTCTTCGCAAATATTGGCCATTTGCAGAAAGCTGTCAATCGATACGACTTTCAAGAGGAGACCATCGCTCAGCTTTTCTCCCACCACTCAATGAAAGATGAGATGTTCAAAGTGGATGCTTTTAGATCTCGTTTAGGTACCGGCGTTGTAAGTTCATTCAGATCCCATGTACTTTCTTTTTCTTGCCGCACAATTGCTCATTAATATCTTGTTGAAACTTAGCTGGGTCGCTTGGCAGATGTATTTTCATTCTCAATGGCCGTTGGACAAACTTCTATTGATAAAAGCTCCTCGATTATAAAAGGAGACCCAAGCTTAGCGAATCCGTTGAAAGTTGTGAAAGCTCGTAAGTGGCACGTCAAAAAAATAGTATGCTTATGCTTTGTCCTATTTTTGATGATCAAATTCTAATTCAGATTTGTTGGGCTTCCAGGTGGACTCGATCCTTTTTATCGCGGGAGTGATATTTGTGCACAAGCAGCAACAGAGGGAAATTCAGGCTGCACCAGTGGCTCAGTTCATTCCAAGCGCTCTGCTCTGGTGGATAAAATGCAGGAGTTAAATGCGAAAACACGATCTACAAGCTCTGTCCAGGCAGAATTTTGGAGTCAATCCTTTATCGATGCAGTTGCAGAAACGGAGTCGTTTCGTTCTATATTGGATGGCGCTTGCAAAAACCAAGATGCAAGCAATATCGCCTGCTCATCTTCTTCTTCGTGTCCTAACGGTTGCAAATGCTTATCAGGCAAGTGCACAGGTGGCGGTGCTACAATTCCAGATAATGAGTTGGGAAAGAAGCTAGACATGGTGTTTCGACTTATTGCTTCTAACGAGGCACGTGATGTGAATCGAGATTTCTTCGCAGTTGAGCTACCTGGATTTGATGCTCATTTCGAGATGGTTAGTGCACTGAATTCAAAATTTAACGTGATTAATCCAGCCATTCATGGTTTCCGTCAAGACCTGAAGAATGCAGCATTAGGTGACGGTACAACACTATGGGATAAAGTGACGTTAGTAATGTCTTCTGAATTTGGACGCACGGTTTCACCGAACAGTAGCGCTGGGACAGATCATGGTTGGGGAGGGAATGCAGTAATGATGGGGGGAGAGGTGAATGGAGGAATAGTTTTGGGTCATCACCCAGAAACCTACAACTCGGCCGATGAGTACAACACAGGGTAAGTTTTTGATTTTTTTTCTCTGGCTTTCTAGAAAGTGTGGCTCTATTTCGCTTGGAAATGTCGTCAACCGAATTTCGTTCCGTAGAAGAAGATGTACTCACTGGTCAGCAAATCTATTTCTTCCATTTCTCCTGAATTAGGCGCGGCGTTTGGATTCCAAGAACGTCGTGGGAGGCGCTGTGGTATGGGGTGATTCAATGGGCGGGTATCACAAACGAAAACGCGATTAATTTCATCTTACCAAATGCAAACAATTTTGGATGTAACCTCTACTCAGAAGTTGATCTTTTTACAAGTGGGACTGCATCTATTCCAGGTTGCGGAGGGAGCGCTATAATAATTGAACAAAACTTCATTGTCTCGGAACCTAGAATCTTGATCCCTGAAGAGCAAAAAGCTTACTGTGATCGAGTTGTCGCCAGTATCGCCGAAGGAAATATACGATGCTTTATTTTGCAACAAACTCTGACCGAAATACCGATAGAAAATAGACTTCTGAACCAAGCCGCAAATTTCGCTCTCAAGGTAGTAGGCGAACTGAATTTGGATCCGACCATTTCCAATGTTGAATCATCACTGGTTGAAAATTTGGGCTCATTTGAATTTCAACAGGAACTTTCTGAGGTCATTCAAATGGACGCAAGCGTTGAGCAACCTGAAATTGTGACATCCAGACCTTCGCAATCACCTTCAGTCCAGCCCCTGGATATCTTCACAATTGTGACCCCTGAGATCTTTGAGCAGCTATTTCCAAATCTTTCACCAGTCTACACTTACGCAGGATTTCGCTCAGCTGTGGAGGATTGGAATCAGAACAATCCTCCTGACAAACAAATCTTTGCATCTAATGATGAGCCTAGTGTGAGACATCAACTTGCGGCGTTCCTTGGACACGTGCTTCATGAATCCAGCGGTCTACAACTGACGAGGGAATCTTCTCAATGCGCAACTTTCGTTGTAGATGGTAATGATGTTGTCTATTGCATCCCGGATTGGCAGTCCGGTGGTGACTATGTGGATCCATATTGTAGCACTGGATGTGGTACATGTACACCCGTAACGTATCAGAGTGGAATAGGATACGAAGCCAACGAACTTTACTTTGGCCGTGGTCCCTTGCAGCTCTCACATAGCTACAATTATTATGGCGCAGGTGGTGATGATTATTGTAATCGACCTGATTTGGTCGCCACAGACGAGGTTCACGGCTGGGCGAGCGCATTCTGGTTTTGGACCTCATCCACTGACTCCACTAATACGACATGTAAAGATTATGTAGCAAGAAGAAGCTTCGGTGGCACGCTCAAGACGATTAATGGAGGGTTTGAGTGTCCATCATCGTCCTATGGTGAAGGATATCTTGAAGCAGTTGTGTCGAGGTTGAACGACTATTGCGAAGCTGCCACACGTTTCGAGGTTGATGCATTGCTTGAGATGGATGATTGTGAATTGCTTTCCAATACACTCGATAATTGTATCAGTGCTAATACTTGCGCATCATGTGTCGTGTGGTCAGGGGTAACATTTGAACCAACACCTTGTGAGTATGAATGAAGTTCCATTGAGTTGCAACTATTGGCCCCTTTACTCATTTTATCTCATTGTGCGTGCTGATTGCGTGTGTATTTTCTTTGCAGCACCTACCATTCCAATGGAACTAAGTGGAGAACCGTCGTTAAGTGCAATGCCATCGGGACGACCGTCATTGTCAATTCAACCTTCTGTAGAAATTGGGATCGCTTCGTATTACGGTCATGAACTTGTTGGAGAAGGGAAATGCTTAGGGAAACAGTTTGGAAATCATATTATCAATACAGCAGAGTATAATTACCTTGAGTTCCTGAACGTTGACTTAATGGCTAAGTTGTGTCCTGAAACATGCGCTGTATACAGGACCCACAGCAAATACAGAGGCTTTGAGTTTGAGCCAGGAAAATGTCGCTGCTTGTTCGATAGAGAAATTAATTTTTCCACAGATTTAGAAGGGCGTGATGGTTCACCAACTAATGAGGTTATCAACAAATTGGCTTCAGGACCAGTGACAAGCTCCGATAGAACCCTTGGTACTGGACAATGTTACGCAAAATCTGTGCCAGAATCACCTGAAGGAGTTGACAATTTCGAGTATGTTGGATATGGGGAGTGCTGGGACAGTTCTATGGCTACCTACGAATACATCGAAATTGACTTGTCTCAAGATGGTTATCCTATAGTCGCATGTGGCGCAGCTTGCTCTCCATCCAATTATCCTCAGTCAAGAGGTTTTGTTGCGAAGCAAGGTTTATCGTGTAACTGTCTATTTGACGATGGTTATGAAAACGCTTCAGTTACTACCGAACGTGCAGGTACCGGGCGAATTGATTCGTCAAATTATGTTGAAGGTCACTGCTACCGAGCACTACCTGCTCCCACCAATTTCCCCACAAAAGTTCCAACACCAAAGCCAGTGAGTAATCGGTCCAGAGGTTTGTTTTGCTCTGATTCAATTTGGGAGAAATATTATTTTTAACCAAAATTTCCCAATTCTTTTTTCAGACTCCAAGACCCACGGAAGAACCCACTTCATCCCCGTCTAGTATTCCATCCAAGCTGCCTAGCCTGTCTCCCAGCGCTGTGCCATCTAAATCAGTTTCACCTAGCCTGTCACCAAGCGCAGTGCCATCTGAATCAGCAGTGCCATCTGAATCAGCTAACCCAACAACTGCTGTTGATACAAGCTTGTCTCCTTCAGAATCTTCTGCTCCATCAACCAAACCTTCGATTGAGCCGAGCTTGTCTCCTTCGGAATCGTCTTCGCCGTCATCTGCATCTTCCTTGTCTCCATCTAAATCTGCTCAGCCATCGTCTGCGCCTAGTTTGAACCCCTCCGTTTCTGGGCAACCTTCATCTGAGCCAAGTGGATTGCCTTCGACGTCAAGTGATCCTTCCTCTCAGCCCAGCTTTGTTCCGTCTGAATCAACGCAGCCATCACCCAGTTCCAGTTTGAACCCTTCTTCCTCAGCCCAACCATCAGGGGAACCTTCCTCAGATCCGAGTTTGTCTCCGTCTGAATCTGTTCAGCCATCATCTGACTTAAGTGCGGCTCCCTCTGAATCCTCCAAGCCATCGTCTGCGCCTAGTTTGGATCCTTCTACGTCAGCTCAGCCATCATCTGAGCCGAGTGTATCTCCTTCGGAATCATATGTTCCATCAAGCAAACCGTCCTCTGATCCAAGTGCGGCTCCATCTAAGTCAATCCATCCGTCAGAGGCTCCTCCTCATGTCGAAATGAATTTTCGGGCAATATTCACCATGGGCACTACTGAAAACGGATCAGAACAACTTCAGACAGACGAAAACTTTTTCTCCGCTGTGAAAGATCAAATAACATCCGTCGCCTGTCCTCCTGAGAATACCGACATATTAAAGTGCGATGTCATTATAGCGAAAGTGAATGGAATTAGCGTGGAAAATCTTCAAAGGAATCGCCTTTTACGAAGCCGCCGTTCATTAACATCAATCTTTGCCGATCTTGTGATAGAGTTTGAATTGGTCTTGCAAGTTATATGCACTAACTCAGCTTGTTCGGACGCTCAAACGGTTGGAAATCAAGTGTATACACAAGCTACCGGAGATTTGAAAGCTGCGCTGCAAGATGGCACATTCCTATTAGGATTGAAAAATGACTCGTCTGCGACAGCAGATATTATCGCAATTCTTGACGCTGCCGATTTATCATGGGGCTTTTCAGACCTCGTTATCCCGATCTTGAATCTCTCGAGTTCATGGTATCCCGATTGGAATAGTGGAGAAATCCGCTGCAAAAATGATGGAAATGCTCCAGATTACATGACAGTAGGGGGTGGATGGTGGCACGAGTCCTCGAAAGAGAAATGCTGTACAAAGTACTTCCAGTGGGCATACGACATATGTGCTGGGGAGAGTGCTATCGACGTTACTGGTTTTTTCCCTGCCTGGGAAGAATCAGAGCCCCGTTGTGACACTGGCGATCCACCAAATTACATGCAGAGATATCCTGACGTATGGATACTCGATACTGCCGAAGAGTGCTGTGAAAAATACTTTTCATGGGCCCCTACCTGTGTGGTCAATAGCGGTGGAACGGCTGTAGTAGATCCGACAGCTGCACTCTACTATGCAGATTGGTCGCAAACAAACACTTGCCTCAACGACGGGGAGGCTCCTGGTTACATGAAATCTAGCCCGAAGGTATGGATGTATAACACACTTGACGAATGTTGCAAAACAAATTATTTCTGGGGGGACCAATACTCGAAGTGCATAGCTCCTGGTGGCACAAGTTCTCCAGCTAGTTCGCCTACTCCAGAGTTGTGGTATGTTGACTGGAACGAAAAAACCTGTGTTACCAGTTGTGTAGGACCAAAACCCTGCGGAGGATTGCACAAGTCGTGGAACGTTCTGCATTCGTCACTATCTACATGCTGTAAGGAACATTTATGGTGGAACAAGGACTGTAAACGAGGACCTTTTTAGATGAGAGACATACTATCCAATTGTGAGCGTGAACGTGTGGCACTAGGAAGGGGAAGACCGCTTGTGATGGCGACGCACTCTCTCTTTGAGGGATGAATAATACATGTTGAAAATAATTAATAGTGAACTTGTTATGTATGCCAACTTCCTCATTACTTTAATCATTGCCCCTGACGAAATTTCTTCATATCAATATATATGGATATTTGAGATTGTGGAGATTACTGCATACACATTCTTTTATTTGGAGGTTTGATGCACTGGATGGTGTAGCTATGATGTCTTGTCTCCACCCAAGCTTAAAAATGGAGATAAATAAATGCATACTTAGTTAAGTAGAGGTGCTCACGTCCATCATGAGATTGATCTTTGTACCAACAAGGCTGCAAGCTACAATGCGCGGAAGAATGCAGCAGCTGTTGCAACAGTCTACATAGTTTCAAATCAATCTACATAACAGATCAAATTTTCAGTAAGCACAAGTTATTCTTCGTTACATTCTTCAATCGATGCACAGCATTACCATTCGCACATCCGGCAAGGTAGCCACGTAGCAAAACTGATTTCGCACTTTCTAGGTCTTGCAACATCAATCTTTGACTTCACCACAGGGACTACAATCGAAGAAGTGGCACTCTATCTCCCTATCTCCAGTCTCTATCATCTCTTCCACGGCCTCCTCTGTCGCCATCCCCCCCTCCAAGTTTGAAACCATTATCTCCCTCTCTCTAACGTCTCAGCAAAGTAAAGTGGCAACACACGTGAGCTATTTCATGATCATACAACAAGTAGAATGCGAAAGCGTTTTCTACAATAAAATAGTAGAGAGGATGTGGAACATTTATCTGTTGGAGCACTTCTGAATCGCCGCCAGGTGGACCAGTCGCCCTATACAAATACAAACATCAAAGCAATCTCTATCTCCTTTAATTATCTCGTTCAGGGTTCTTTCCCTCTGACTTTTGTGGTGTCTTCATCTTGCAGTACTTCGTCTCTGCTGGCATTAATGAGATGATGTCTGTTTCGAAGATGTGTAATTCTCTTTTTCATCAATCAACTCTTACCAAAAGTGCTTGCTCATCACTCCCACCACCCGCACAAATAGATGTAGGCTTGACCATTACCTCCGCCAATCCCACCGCCAAAGCATAACACATCATCAGCCCACCAACCACCATCCAAATCGGTGCTCTCATACAAGCCACCGCAAATGCAAAAACCACAAACATGCCCGGTCCAACCCCCGAAGCAGGATGATGCCCAAGTCGCTTGTGATACAACACTCCACCCATATGAAACGCAGCAATATACGCTTGATTCATCAATATCGCAGCATCATTCCCACGGAAGTTGATGATGGCGACACAAATTAGAATTGCACCGGCGAGTGGCCAGAACCAAGTTGGCATGGCTCCGTTGTCTTGAAAGGCGGAGCGCAGGCATCCTGTGAATGGTTCGGTGAGGCCGAGGAGGCCGTGGAGGATGAATGCGACTGATTCGCAGAGGCGGAGGGGGTAGTCGAGTGGATTGTTGGTTAACATGGCGAGCGAGAAGGTAAGGTGAATAGG
>JALLBC010000091.1:0-21348 GCA_036939775.1 Skeletonema grethae | reverse complement strand
ACTCGTGTTCGTTGCGCTGTATCATTTCTCACATCGTCGCCACGACACAAAACTCTTTATAGTGATGCAGATGCAGCCCTTTTGGATACCGTGGTAGCTAAGTATATAAGGATCTTAGTAATCGGCCTGTCTTCTGTCATTGGCAAGGAACAAGTTCAGTATCATTCGTGTCGGTGGAGGCGAGAACTTTGGTAAGTTTTTTATTGCATTATAGGCGTGGTAACTTCCGCTAACGGGTTGGTCCCACAATCCTGGCTTGATGAAAGCGAAGAGAATATAAAGATTCTTTTCGAGAAGATGACGTCCCCTATCCCGTACTATGCCTATGGATTTAACACTGCCAGCTTTTCCGATCAGTCAATTCTCTTTCCAAGGCTCATCGCGATGCTGCTTGTATGGTGCGATTCTTCGATTTGTATCAGGGCGACGAAGCAAACTTTTGGAGCAATCTGTTTCCGAACATGTTTGACATTTCCGATAAGACCAAGTTTCCTCCTGTTTTCGGTTCGAATCATGCTAGGCCTTTGCTCACTGGGCCTCTTAAGGAAGACTGGACGAAGATTTGTCCTCAAGAATGGACATTTGAGGAGCGCAACGAAAAGTGTATCTCTTCTCAGGAAGCGATCTATGGAACAGAACTGCTCAGTCGTCTCGATGCAATCAAGAAGGCTGTTGATCCCCACTTCATGTTCCACTGCAACAGCTGCATCGGAAATAATCTTGCCAAGGCCAAGGCGTCCCACTCTCGGGATGACGACTTGGCATCTCCTACAACAGTGACTCAATCGGAAGAGCCCTCTGATCAGCCATCTGGTGCGCCTTATGTGTCTACTTGCATGACGGTACTCTCCGCAATTGCGCTTCATTTGTTTTTCTCTATCCGTAATTAAGAGGAATGTCAATGGAGAAGCTGACCTGGCTGGGACGAGCCAGCATCCTTGGTCTGAAGCTGTAGCTGTAGAGAATCTTTGTGAGTTCTTGAATTTGAAATAGAATGAATTAACTTCTTAGGTATCACTTTGAAAGCTGTGAGTACTGTTTCTCTTGCCTTGCTAGCTTCATACTTCTTGTGTAGGTATGATCAGAATTATCATTGCTGACGTAACTTCTCACATTTTGAGCCTGCCAAGCAACGTCTACACCTCTATAAGGAGAACTGCTGACTATTCATGACTTCCTTTGCCTTCGCTGCCGCAGCACGGCGTATCTTCCTATTCATTCTATTCAGTTACGCAAGAACGAAATGCATCATCATCATTTGCTTCATCATCGACATGCCATCTTGTACTGATCGTACCGAAACAATCAGGCTCAGGCGCACATATCAGCATAGTTCGCAGGTGCCACGCCATGGTCTGTTATTGCCCCCTATTGAATACTTCGTCATCATTATTTTAGAAGAAGATACGGCTATCTAATGTCAAATAATATTAAGTCAATAGTCACTTTACTTAAACACCCTGCCCTATCTACTGATAACTAAACGACGTGTTCGTCTACTTACAGTGTTATCCCATCCTCATACTCTCTATGATACTAGAATTCATTCCTGACCCTCATCTATCTACCTAAACCTGCCAATCATCTCTGAGGACTGGCATGTAAAATGGCTTGCCCTTGCACCAGCTCAGTGCCTCAATATCAGCCATCACCTTCAGAATGGCAGCATAATCAACCTTATCCGTCATAATAGCAAATGCGGATTCCTGGTTCTTCGCCACAGGGTTCTGAAGAAGGGAGTGGATAGATACACCGTGTTTTTCGCAAACTTCTCCCACCTGGCGAGTGATACCAACTTGGTCGCGGTAGCTAAGTCGAAGATAAAAGACGGATTCGTAGTTGTTGACAAACTTGGTGTCAGAGCTGGGATTGAAGGGAAGAGGTGTCTTGTCACCCTTGGCCAATGCAACAATGTCATTTATGCACGAGTTGGCAGTGGGATACCTTCCAGCACCCTGTCCGATATAAATAGAAGACACAAGGTTATCTGACAACACTTCAATAGCATTGGTGGCCCCGTTCACTGACGAAAGTGCATCTTCATTGGTAACATAGCATGGTGCCACATACGCCGACACCTCCCCAGCATCATTCTTTTCTGCCACACCCAACAATTTGATCGTTCCACCCAACATCTTGGCATATTCAAAATCAATCTTGGTCAATTCCGTAATGCCTCTGCAGGAAATCTCATCCTCTTCCACATTCATTCCGTATGCCAACCTCATCAAAATCTTTAGTTTGGAACGAGCATCAAATCCACCAACGTCTAATGTTGGGTCGGCTTCGGCATATCCCAAGTCACTTGCCTCCGACAATGCCTCATCATAGCTCTTCTTATCCCTATCCATGGCAGTTAGCATAAAGTTGGTACATCCATTAATGATACCACACATGAGCTGAATATTATCTCCGACAAAGTCACTCTGCATCGATCGGATGATGGGGATACCACCACACACTGCCGCCTCGTATCGAAATTGAGTGTCCGAGTCCAATGTTGAAATGAGAGTTTCAATCTCGGGCAAATCCTTGGCAATGAGGGCCTTGTTGGCGGTAACGACCGACTTTCCGTTTGATAATGCACCAACCACCACATCCTTGGCGTCGGTTGTACCACCCATAACTTCCACGGCTACATCGATTGAGTCATCATTGAGGATATCATCGTAGGATGTGACAATGGAGCATCCGTCTGGTAATGCAAAGTCACGTGGTTTGGATGCATCCCGAACACATACTTTCTTCACTTCGATGCTTTTACCGGTAAGTTGCTTGAAGTAGTCTGCCTTGTTGGAGAGGATTTCGACAATACCGCCACCGACGGTTCCGCCGCCGAAGATTCCGAGAGTGATGGTGTCTTCGGAGGACATGCTTAGAGAGGATGAGGTGGAAGAAGCGGATCGGAGCATGGTTTTACGAGCAGTGGAGATGGTGGAGGGGGTGAAGGATGAGACGCGCCCGAGAGCAGCGGCTGCGATGTAGGCAAGTTGGAGACGCATTATTTTTATTGTTATGATTATCTGAGCTGTTGTTTTGTTATATACTACTACTTGATGCAGCGTTCCGATCTTTTATTCCATTGCGAGGAATGAAGTAAGTAGACAATGATGCAACACGAAGCCTGTGCATGTGCATGATGATGTTGTGATGGATTTCAAGTGGAGGGCCACAAACGTCAGTACGGCGTTTTTGCGTGTCAAGGCGGTATCTTTTTGTTCTCGGCTGACAAAAGATCGCCTGCTGTACAATGGACACTGATGCATTCATAATATCTTCAACTGCAATCAATCGACAGCGTTAACGATAATGACGATGAAGACGGCTCTACTTTCCATCCTGCTGCTAGAACACAGCGCTGCATTTCAACCAGCGGCAGAACCAAGATCTTATGTAAGCCTGCCGCGACAAATGTCTGCTGCCGATGATGACGGAGGAACTACGAAGAAAAAGGGCGACAACAAAGCCATGGCCTTCCTACGAAGCAAGGGTCGAATCGGAGGAGCCGCCAACATGGACTTTGCCAACGCAATGGGTCTGGACGAATCACCATCGGGCGGAAGTCAAAAAGACACTACTGGTGGAACAAAGAAATCCAAGGCGGCATATGTTCCGTGCACAACTTCGGGTGTGATTGATGATATGACGGATCCATTCCCATTCACAAGTTCTGGGAGTCAATGGCTGGGTATTACTGATCGTGTGATGGGTGGTTCGAGTAATGGTAGTTTGACAAGAGAGACGGTGGATGGAAAGCTTGCAAATGTATTACGTGGGAATGTATCATTAGTATCGGGGAGTAATGGAGGATTCATTCAAATGGCAACGGATCTATCACTAGATCCTAGTGAAGATGCGTTTGTGGATGCAGAAAAGTTTGATGGTGTGGAGTTGGAAGTGTATTGTGAGGGTACAGGAGTGGCAGAAACGTTTAATGTTCACTTGAGAAATCCTGCTTGTGACCGACAGAATTCATCGTACAGAGGGACCTTTGAGGTTCGGCCTGGTCAATGGGCTACAGTGCGTTTGCCTTGGGATGCATTTGAAGGGTATGGTCCAGGTCCTGAGGTGACTCCGTTTGTCCCTATTCTGCGCAGATTGGGTGTTGTATCAATTGGAGAAGTGAAAGATGTGGTTCTTGCTGTAGGGAAAGTTGGGTTTTACAATGTAATGGTTTAATGCTAGTCTATTTAATGTTGTTGTGAATACTTCAAGTATGCTGTTATGAGAGCATTGCCGATGATGAGGAGAGAGCTTTGCTGACACTTGACATATAAAAGATAAGATGTCTTTGCCGTGATATGGTTTGTGAGAGAAAAGTGTTCGAGAGGGTGAGATGAGACAGCTGCGTTTGAATGAGACTGCAGAGAAATATGCTTTGAAGTTTATTCGAGTTTTTCCTTATGCCAAGTAATATCATTCTTGTTGATCTCTGAAGGAATTTCTTTCTCGTGCTCATCAAAGAAAGGCCTGCATCGAGGATGGGCACTTTACGGAAACAAGTCCGCAAAATGAGGGAACTTATATTGTACCACTCCCGTGACAATCAATGATCGTGTGTTACCTAGATACTGTCCTTGATCTAAAATACCATGCAATATGATTGGGCTACTTATAAGTACTTATGTGAAAATTGTTACTGCAAGAAAGAGGTAGGTTCCAGGTGTCCTCATCTTGTTTCATACGAAGGCAAATAAGTCCATCCAGGAAACCATATTGTGCTGCAATCAAGGGATGAAACAAGCAGCGCATTTGATAGCCCAAGTAGTAATACAAGTTGCAACAACGAGACAACATCTACTATGCTTCAATTACAACGTGACTTGTACTCCTGCCTACCTACTACGAAGGCCCCCGCCCAGAGGTTTACCCACTGTGGCCCCAACTCTTCTACCCCAAACCCCAAACAGCAAACAGTCTTGCCGTCGTCCGCGGGCTCCCTCCTCCTTTGGTCCTCCTGGCTGCCCATCTCACCGCGCCTCGATCAAGCCAGCTAGCAACCCCAACATCTTGTGGCCGTGGTCTATTTACACCCGTTGTTCCTAATGTAAGCAGTTTAATACTCTATTGTTCAGTGGGTGGGTGCTTGGATGGAGCAGAGGTGTTGCGGTGGAAGATATGGAGGAAATGAGACACATTGCAATTGCAATTTCGTCGGCGTTGATGTCACATCTCATGTTTATGTTTGGTTGAACTTTGGTCGGCGCTTGGATGACTGGGTTCTCCATGCTATTGTAGAGTAAACTCCAGTCTTCATCTTTGTGGGGGAAAGGAATATGTTGGTCGGTGAAGGTTTATTTGCTATCTTCAATCTTGTTCTAACGATTTTTGCGTCTCGAAAACTCCTCCTTAATTTATTTACAGCAACAGCAATTGGAACAATATTCCAGTTATTTCTGTTCTTAGTTTGTGCAATATATATAAACATAAACATGCCTAGTGAAGCTGAAATGGCTGCGGCCAGAGAAAGGATGATCGCTAAGCGATTCGGGGGTGCTACGGCAAACACTGGAGGAAAGGGAGCTGCACGACGTAAGAAGAAGTCTTCATCACGAAGCTCTTCCGCTCAATCAGATGCTAAGCTCACCGGGGCATTAAAGAAGCTAGGGGCAACCAACATTCCTGGAGTTGAGGAGATCAACCTCTTCAAGGAGGATGGAAAGGTAATCCATTTCGTCAACCCAAAACTTCAAGCAGCTATTGGTGCCAACACCTTCATTGTGTCTGGGGCATCTGAGACCAAGCCCCTTCAGGACCTTCTTCCTGGTATCGTGCCTCAACTTGGCATGGATAACATTCAGCAATTGCAGCAAGCAATGGCTGCCCAGGGTATGGCTGGAGACATGCCAAAAGTAGTTGAAGAGGATGAAGACGATGATGATGTTCCGGACCTTGTTGATGGCAACTTCGAAGAGATTTCTGAGAAATAAGTAATTTCATAAAGTTGTTGATTGAAATAGAGTAATAAATAATTTAAAACGTCATTTTGATGTATACACTGCTTAGATTATTGGGGCAATTAAAAGAGAAGCTTAGTGCAAGGGCTCGTTACGAGTATCAGTGTTTCATTGGTTGAATTGCAGTTGGTGTGGACAGTCTTTTAACGTACTCATACGAGGCAAGACTGCCCATTAGCTGGCAGACAAGTGAATTATAAAGAAAGATGTGTTTGATAAAGACAAGAGGAAGATAGATAAAGTATGGGCTGTGCCGTTTCACTGTTTATCGGTTTTGATTTATTTTTACTATATTGACTTAGAAGCCATCAGCGCAAACATCACCTTGCTTGGAGACTTGCTCGTAGAAAGCTTGTCCTTGGGCCTTGTATTGCTTCTTGCTCTTGGCGACCTCACGCCTCTTCTTCAAGAGAGCAGCCTTCTGGTCCTTACGAGCAGCTTCAGCACGTTGCTCACTCTCACGAGCAGCGGCGGCATAGGGGTCAAGCTTGGCAAGAGCCTTGATGTTCTTAAGAGGATTCTTCTTACGAAGGTACTTCTTGTTAGCACGCTTGGCGGGGTTGAGGACAGATTGGATTTCATCGGAGTTGATGATACGGGCCAAGTCAGCGTTAGCCATAATGTCCTCAGGGATCTTCTTGCCCTCAGATCCGTAGATCTCGTTAAGGGCATCAAGAGCAGCCTGGGACCAGACGCAGAAGCGTCCCATGTGTCCACCAGGAGCAAGTTGGAGGAGGTTGAGCCTGTCAACGCAGCAAAGCTCAACTCCGGGCAAGTTACGGAAAGCTTGCTCAACACCATCGTTGTTCTTGTAGATAACAAGAGGACCACGACGGAGAGTGTACTTGCGGCCACGGGCCTTACCCTTACCGGCACGGATTTTCTTGGAATCAGCAGCCTTCTCAACATCAGCAAGAGCTCCAACAGCAGCAAGGATGTCCTTGGCAGCAGAGGTCTTCTTGGCAGACTCGATGGAGGAGTCCATAACAAGAGGAATCTCAGGAACATCATCGACCTTGTGTCCACGAGCCATCACAAGAGCAGGGACGGCAGAGGCAGCAAGAGCAGATGCAACAGCATACCTGCGTTGAGTGGAGTTGATCTTACGGTGCCACTTGCGCCATGTCTTGGTAGGCGCGAACATGCGTCCACCACGACACATGTTTCCGAAAGCTCCTTGTCCAGAACGGGAAGTACCACCTCCACCGACACGGGGGATACGTGCAACGGCACGTCCAGTTCCCCAGGATGAGGCAGAAACATTCTTTCCAGCCCAAGGAGAAACGGCGTAAGCCTGACGGTTGTTCTTGGCCATGTTGGTATGGACGAATTGAACGATGTCGGGACGCAAAGGAGCGGTCATGACTTCAGGCAAGGTGGTTTCACCTGCCTTGTCTCCCGTGAGGGAGAAGACTGATACAAGGGGACGGGCTGCCATTTTGATTATTGTTAATACCTTCGTTCCTAAGGTGCGGTCCGGTCAGTTGACGAATTGTAATCAACGTTGCAACAAGGTTGATAGGAGGTTCGATGCGATGGGTTGGAGGAGGTTGATGGAGAGGGGCGCTGCCTTTACCCTTTACTCAAGAGTGTACTGATACTTTTACGGATTCCTATGTAAAAACTATGTAGTTATTCCCTTGAACTATGTAAAGAAATCACTTTAGAAGTAGGATATTTGTGGGTAGCAAGTGTAACCTATCTATCTAAAGAAATCCGGCAATAACTCCGAATTCGGTCTTCTTGTGCGTCGGAAAAGCAGTTTTTGTACGCAGAAACGAACCCGAAGATCGAAGGTCTCAAAATAATATAAACGAGATGACAACAAAATCAAATCAAATGTATGCACATCTATCAATAGACATCAATGCACAACATCTTCTGCCTTCCGCAGTGAACCAGAGTAGCATTAGGCAATTCTCTTGCGAATAGAGAGAGAGTGAAGGATCAATAATGGCAAATGCAGCTGCTCTTCCACCGCTTCCGTCGGTAAGGGCGAAGGAGCTAGAGTCGAGAGCATCGGCACTTTCAAAAAGGCATGCATCTACCGACGATAACAACAGGAACAAAGATGCAAATGATAAGTATGCGCCAAGTGAGCAAACGGAGATTGACGCAAACATATCCGATTCTCGCCTTGAGAAGAATACTCAATCTAGTAGTGAAGCTTCAAATCTAGCTGCTGAGAAACATTATCGTGAAAGATTGGAACAGATAGAAAGTTTACACCAAAAAGAACAAAAAGTGTTTGGTCAGCTGCCACCACTTGATCCTACTGTCACTTGTGACGCCATTCATCAATATTTGTCAACCACAAGTCAATATTTGAATTCATATATTGCCGATGCAAATGCATCCCTTGAGGGGACGTCGCACAAGTTGTCCGTTTTGGAAAAACAAATGTCTTTGTTGGAATCAAAATTAGAATCTATCCCAGGACTGTTTCCAGAAGATGAAGATTAGATTGTATAATACTACTCGAGTCAATCAATTGTGGAGGTTGAAGAAGGGGAGACCAAAAGATGATTGGCAGCTTGCCCCTTGAATAGCTCATATGAAAAATCACTTGTCTAATATTACTATCTCATACCTTTGTTACAAGTATTGTACTTCTAACAAAGCTTCACAAAAACTCTACAGCATCCCAAGCTCATCTTTGATCCATCCAATTATTGATAAGTATCGTCAGCAATTAAGCAAATCTCCGAATTCAAATCTTTGCTGATATGACAACAGTAATGCTGCATCCTTTCTCTCTCTCCCTCCACTACTACTCCACCTCCCTTCCCCCATCTTTCGGCAAAAAATATGTATGTAGTTTACTGCCTAACATGTCAATTCCTCTTTCATTCATCGTTGGTAGATAATAATTAATGTTCTACCCTTCTTCAGCTCATCTATTTCAATGTCACAAACGCGACTTGATTGACCCCTTACAAAAAGTAGTCTGGTGTCCGGGGGCTTTTGTGCCAGTTTTCATCTCTCGGTGCTGGATCGAATTGAGAGCTGCAATAAATCAACAAAAGTATTAGTCAACGAAAATTTGTTCCAATAAGTAGTTTGGGGCAGAGCTGTGGGACACTCACAATTTGATATGGTCGTGGATTGCTTCTTTATCGACATGTTCAACTTCATCATCAACCTCCATTATAGCAGCCTGGTTACCACATCTGTAGCAGTAATTGGGAGCAGAGAAGACAGTCACTACCGTTCTATTGTGTTGCCATTGATAACCCTCCATAACAAGCTGGTGAGCACGTGCAATAAAGTGAAGATTGTTGATATGGGTGAATTGTTCTGTGATATCTTGGCCGAAGGTGTAACCAGCTCCTCTTGGTGAGATTCCCCAACCACATCTAAGCGTAAAGAGAGGGATAGCAAGACAAAATTTGGTTAGAATGGGACGAATAAATGAACAAAACGCAAGCACATCATTACAAATGACGGCTACCCTCACTCACCTATCATCTGGGTCTGACCACACAAGATCACACATAGGCCCCTCATGGGGGACTTCTTGTACCCGATCCAAGTCCCTGGCATGATCAAGAGTATCAATCGAGGGGGATAATCCACCATGGAGACAGAAAATACGATCTGCAACCACAGCTGTCATGGGAAGGTAGTCAAAAGTGTCGGTAAAGTGTTTCCACACATTTGCATTTCCATATTTACGCAAACATTCATCATAAAATCCATAACTAACAAATGGGAGGTAATAATTTTGTGGATGAGATTATTAAAGGCAAAATAATAGACAATCATGGATGGTAAAAATGTACTGGATCAAAATTACTTACACCTGTGTAATCTGACGACTTTCATGATTACCGCGAAGGATAGTTATACGATTCCTATAACGAACTTTCAGCGCCACCAACAGCGTGACTGTTTCCAATGAATAATATCCCCTATCGACATAATCCCCCATAAATAAATAATTGGACTCTGGACATGCCCCCCCAATTCGGAATAGCTCTGCCAGATCGTAAAATTGGCCGTGGATGTCTCCGCAGACCGTTACTGGTGCGCTGACGGGTTGGACATTGGATTCTTCTTGCAAAATTTCTTTTGCCTTGAGTGGTCGGGATGGCCAAGATAATATAATAGCGGAGCAGCAATATGAGTTAAACGGTGAATAGAGGCTGCAAAGATAACGCAATGACCCACACAACCCAAATTAGAGTTTACCACAAATATTAAAAACTCACCTTGTCACAAAGGACTTTCACTTCATTCTCTGTTAATGTACCCCCGCTCCTGAGCCTCGCTATTTGTGAGTCTAGCTGGTCAACGTCCGGTCTCGGCATTTTGTTTGTTGCGTTGATATATGCAGTGGTAAAGGGAGGCCGTAGTAATATTTNCAACGTCCGGTCTCGGCATTTTGTTTGTTGCGTTGATATATGCAGTGGTAAAGGGAGGCCGTAGTAATATTTAGTAACGACCAACAACGCCGACCAAAGTGGTGGAGCAAAAAGATAAAAAATGGAAAAGGATCGGCAAGGGGCACGTTTTAGTGAAAGTGTGCCCGCCCGCAGCCCGCACGGACGGCGGGGGCACGTAAGTATGGTACTAATCAACATCAACGCCACAAGCAACGCCACGAGCCGTTCATTCAATTCCACGTTGGAAGAAGAGAGCAACCATGGCGCCCGCAGCGAAAGAGTTCTATGAGGATCAAAAGAATCTGAACAAACTATGTAATTTCCTGCGGAGTGCTGATGGCCCGGCGGTGCGCGAGGCTATCATGATGGATAAGCGGGTGTATTACATCAAGGGTAAGGTCATGAAATACGAATGTGTGTGTTTTTTTCTCTACATGTGACCGAACTCTCTTTGTGCACAGTGTCTCATCCGTCGTTGTGCTTCCCCTATTGATGTCATTATCATTTGAAATCGCTATGCTCATGTGCTCACAGGAGAGAAGCTAGTGAATTTCATGGTCGAACCAAAAAAGGGAACAAAATGGCCCAAGGAATTACCCCGATTTTCATCTCGCCCAGACGCTATTGCTGTATGCAAGGAGCTGTGCAACATTCAATACATTCATCGATCTGAGAAGGTTGCCAAGGGGGAATTGGAGGTAAGATCACGGTTTGCTTTGCTTTTGGGTCTATCATTAGTGTATGTACATTGGCCGCATTTTATAGAGTCGCCAAAGAGACAATTATTTCCGTGTTCCATTTGGTGCTACTTGCTGCCTAGAGTAATGTTAAGGGATTCCTCCTGTTCAGATGTAATTGGTTCTGGAGCCTTTGGTTCTTGAATTAAGTTGCTGTTGGGAGGGTCTGGACCTACTACATTCTACTAATAGCACCTGTACTATTTGATTTTGCTGCAGATAAGAGTCTTCTAACTTTTTGCATCTCTTGTCCATTGTCCAACACAACGGTACAGGTCGCTCGAGTGCGTGACTTCGACGAATCAGCATACTTCACTTGGATATATGAGGGAGATATGACAAACAAAAACCTTATGACAACGGCCCTCATTATTGGATTCTTATGTTGCACATGTTTCCCCATCTGGCCAAACTTCCTGAAAGTCTTTGTCTGGTACATGTCCGTGTCACTGCTCATTTTCATCTTTTTCCTCGTCACCCTTCGAGCATTATTGTTTCTATTCGTATGGATCATTGGTTATGAACTGTGGTTCCTGCCGAATCTCTTTGACGAATCGTTGGGCTTTTGCGAATCGTTCGTTCCTGTGATATCGTGCGAAAAGACGAAAGATGGACAGCTCATGTACAGAGTCGGCGTCTTTGTCGCCTTCTTCTCATTTTGCTACTGGGCAGTAACACAGCCATCGGAATTTGATGGGTTTGTGAAGGGGCAGGGCGACTTCATCAAAGATTTGTATGCTGGCACCCTCCTTTCAGACATGTCTCAAAAAGATAAGGAAAATATTGACAAACCTAAGATGCCATCACTTGAGGACCTTCTGAAGAAGCTGGACTCTGAAGACGAGGAAGAGAAGGAATTGTCTGAAGAAGAAGCGGCTGAAGCGTTGTTAGATAGTCTTGTCGAAGACAGTGAAGATGATATTGATGAGGATGAAGAGTAAAGAATTTTCTATTTATTTTAGGTGTCTCATTGTTGCTACATTATTAGAAGTCACTACCATCACTATCGTATTCTTCTGCTTCCACTGAGCCTGACATGCCGCCGCAGGATGGTGCAGATATTGATTCATCGCCATCACTCCTGGTCCTGGGGTGTTCTCTGTCATCGTCTGACACTGACGTATTGGCAGCAGAGTAATCATCGCGATTGGGTGACTCGGCTTCGCCTCCTTCACCGTCTAGCATGATGTGCAATGTTTCTTCGTGATATACTTCTCGCATACGTCTGATTTTGCGCTCTGCACGTTCACGCTGTTGGAGGAGAAGTGAATGATGAGAACGAAGCTCGCTCTCCAAGTAGTCAATGTTTCTTATCTTGACAACGTATCTCTCATACTCGGCTTCTAGTTCGCTCTGAAGGCGATCGTATTCATCAGTTTGGGTTGGTTCAACGCCTATGTTTAGACTCGCGAGTAGCTTGTAGTTTCTCTCAATGTCATTCTTCTTTTTATCTATTGCAGCGATTAGCTTATTTTCACTAGCTGCAGCCATTTTGGACTGCTTCGTAACTCGCAAAAGCGATGCCTTCGTCTCGTCTACAATTTTTGTCACTTTTTCCTTAATGCTTTCGTCGGCGAGAGCGAGATTCAACATTTTGAGCTTTCTCTCTCTTACATCTTTATCATTATTCTCCTGCCTAAGCAACTCTTGAACCTCAACACCAAGCTCCTTCACTGTCCTTGCATGTTGCGCTACCTTCTGACTCTTCATGGTGTGGTGGAAGTGAACGCAATCGTACGAGAACGAGAGGAGTCAAAGGAAATGAATCCTTGGGTAACAATTGAATTTAAATCAGTATGTATGGTACGATACCGATATTTTATATTTCGTAAGCCCTTCGCCACGAGACGAAGTTTTACTCGTGTTAGATGGTGCTTGTGCACCCTCTTCTAGCTCCCCACTTCGAACTTGCACTATCGTAATCCCATTACTAACGAAGCCGGAATCTTCCTAACATCACCTCATTGTTGCTGCTCCCTTCGACTGAGGTGACATTATCGTGACAATGATGGCAATGGAAGATTATCCTCTAATGCAACCTTGTTCCAACGTCACAACGAAGCACGTGTCTTCACCTTACAACACGAAAACCGAGGGATGCGCGTCAAACAAAGAAATTAGTTCTTATGTAAGCTGGACGAGCGGTGGTAGCGAAGAATGTGAAACATTTGATAGCATCAGCTTGTACAGCACCAGGTTTGAGCGTCGACGCGAGAGAGAGAGAGGAGCGATTGAACAAATTGTTGAGGTCCTCGATGATGCGATTGCCCAAATTTTTGATGCGTTCGTAATTTCGCCAGAGGATATTGATTGTGTTGCGGATGTGATTGATGAGGCAACGCAAGAGTTGGCAGCTGAGCTAACTGAAGAGAACACGGAAAGCGGCGGTTTTGAGGTACAAGCCTTATGAATAGGTTAAATAAATTCCAAATGTACTACTCCTACTTGATAATCTGTACAGTTCTCTTTACATTTCTTCGCATCAATCATATAGCGCGGCTCTTACATCCTTCTTTTCATTCGCAACCGATGCACGTACACTCTTCCGACGATCAGATTCATGTGTGCCTCCAGCAACAGAGCTGCGCATTCGAGAGCCCTGACGGGAAGAAGCCACAGAATTTGCAACTGAGTTGCTACCACTACCAATACCAGTAGTGACCGAGCTGTGCATTCGAGAGCCCTGGCGAGATGAAGCCACAGAATCAGCAACCGAAGAGTTGCTACTACGACGAGCACCAGTAGTGACCGAGCTGTGCATTCGAGAGTCCTGTCGGGAAGAAGCAACTGAAGAGTTGCTATTAATGCGAACACTGGCTGACATTGAACCCGATGTGGTGCTACGATGAAATTTGGCGGAAGTCGTTGATCTTGCGACACTAGCATTTGATGATCTCCTGCTATCGACTGTGCTGCTATTGCGAGTGCTGCGCCGAGAAGACCTCACAACGCCATCCCGACGGACAGCTTCGACCCCTCTTGTCACATGCCTGACTGATTTATTGATTGATCCCTTCAGCTCTGTTAAAGAACTCCTCAATCCAGAACCAGTCAAGGAATTTTGGAGACTTGCCTTCCGCGATGTCCTCCGTTCCCTTCGATTACTTGTGTGCTCACTCCTTGACGCACTTGCGTCACTTTCACTTGATGCATGAGAAGATTTGCGCGAAACTGGTACCCTAGTACTTCCAGCCTCCGAATTTGCGATCGATGCCTGGGAATCATTTTGCCGGCGAGACCCCATCACCTTTTCTTCATCCAAGTTACTACTACTAAGTGGTGCTTCTTCGTCATCTTTTTTCTCCGACGGCTTTTTCCATTCCGAAGTATCGTCGACCGTCATCATAGGCTTAGCCTGTTTCTCTTGCGCTAGCAAGTCCTCCATCTCCTTCATCTCCTCCATTTCTCCCCTCTTCTTGAGGACATATGTGACACTGATTGCAGTAAGACAACACCACAGAGCTGCGACGCCAGCACCTACAAACACTGCAAAGTTGGGACCGGTTGGAGCCTCCTCAGATATTTCGGTGGCGATAATGGCATTTTCAAGGGCTTGGGCTTGAGTGATAGGCGATTCAGTTGGAGGCATTGTAACACTATCGATGGCAACTGAGTCAATGTCATCCATCTGCTTGAAGTAGCCGTAGAAGGAATTTTGTCCTCTAAAGAGTCCAAGTAATAGCTCTTGGTTGTCGTCGATAGTTTCTGCGGCCATGCTTCCAAGAAGATTACTGGGGAGGAAGAAATAGGATATGCTCAAGGTGACCGTGACTTCGAGAGCATACACCTGAGGAAGCGCTTCGTCACTGCGCCGATTGTTGCCGCGATTGTTGCTTCTGTTCGCGGATATATCTTTGCCTTTGCCTTTAGCTTTGATCAAGTCTGTTTCTAACATCGACTTTTGGTGCCAAATATCGATCTCATCAATCACCATAGAATCTTCGGTGAACTTTTGCAAAAACGATAGTATGATCTGTTTGAACTTTTCCTCTTCTCGCTCATTCATTGGTCTAGGGGGCACATTACGGAACACAGATACAAAATGAGCTTTGGTTAAGACAATTGGCGAAGCAGTAGGCTCTGGCTCAGAGGGTGAATACGTAGGCGCCATTGAATATGTCGGTTCTGCAGATGGACTTCGAGTAGGCGGTTGAGGCGGAAGTGTGACGTCAGGAGTTGTTGGAGAAATGGTAGGCTCCTCGGTTACTGGTGACTTGGTAGGCAATGGAAGGGTGGGACTTCCTGTTGGCACCCTGGGACAAGGTAAATCTCCGTACACTGGTCCATAGAGGCTAAATGGATTACAAGGAAGCCGGTCAATGTGAATGGCCCCAAGGAATTGCCGTGGAAAACGATAGAATTGATGGAATTCTACGGGGTCTGGGAAGGGAAATTTCAGTACACTTTCACCCTCCCAGATATCAACATCTGGGGTTGAAACCTGCACGACTTCGTCTGCGTATACACCTTCGCCAATCTTGTAGATGAGGCTCTTTTCATCAAGAGCGATGTAAATAGCTCGTGTGCCTTGATCTCCTCCACCTCCACGAATGGTCAGGGGCAGGAATTCCTCCTGTGGTATGGGAGTGTATCTCCCAATACCCTTTCCCGTGAGAGTTCCTTTGGCCACTAAGTCCCATTCGTCCAAATTTCCTTTATACCCTTGGAAAGGGCCAGATTTAGACCACACTTCGTAATTTACGTCGTCTACACGTTCTGTGTAAAAGTCCAGCCCTTTGACAACAATAGTAGGCGCGTCTTCGGGGGTACGGAGATTGAAGATGTATCCATAGGAAGAAGTTGTCTTACCACCAAGCTGAAGATCTTCAGCGGAACCAGTCATGATCATTTGGTCAAGATCTCGTGATGGTAAAGAGGAGGGCATTGCACTTGGCTCTGAAGAAGGAGACATTGAAGGAGTTGCTGTCGGCGGGCCCGTCGGAGCGGGAGTTGGCTTGCCTGTCGGTGATCGAGTTGGCCTAGCAGTGAGGTCAGCAGCGGAAATAGCCTCAATGCCATCAACTCGATTGAAATATTCTCTGCCTGCTCGCTCTCCCCTTTCACGCAATGTACTAACAACTTTCGGGCCCTGTCTGTTGATAGAATCCTCAGCGATCACATCGAGATCCTTGTAGGGTGGGGGGCGATATACACCAGTAATGACAATGCTAGCATCCAATGCTGACGAACCGACGGGAAGCATTCTTTGGGTCACATTCGAAATCATGACATTTGTTCCTTGCCACCCCTTCAGATTCCTGCCGCTGTAGCGATGTTGCAATTCTCTTCGTGAAACCGCGTTTTGACCAGTGAAATCGACACCTTCCGCCTTCATATTGTCCTTCTCTAATTCTCCCTGAAGAGTTTCAAAAATAGTTTGGATAAAGATTTCAACATCATCCTCGTCCATTTCACCGTCCGGCCCCATCATAGTGACCACCATATCAGATGTTAGTTCCATCAAAGGCTTGTCACAATTCGTCGCAGCATAGCACCGTTCTCCTTCGACTGTGCACTCGGTCCCTGTAGGGCACGGCTTGTCGCAGCCAGCCATTGCATAAATCCAACTTGAGCCACAATACTGGTTATTGGATACAAAGTCCTCTTCTTCCTCCTCATCTTCTACTTCGACAGGAGCGACATAACAACCCGTGAATTGGAAGCACTGCCAACCGATGCCCAAATCCGAGCATTCCGAGTTCTCTCCGCTTGGACAATGTCGATGACAGTTCTTTGCAGCATCAGGCCATGTTGCTCCGCAGTAAAAGTTGTCGGAGAGTTGCACATCTTGGGCTTGGGTCATCTGGAGCAAATACATTCGGATGCAAAGCATGAGGCAAAGCATTAGCGGTGTCCGCCGCCGCTGCCGTTGTTGCTTGGCCATGGTTTCCTGATGTTGATGTGGGCAGATGTGGGTTGTGGGTTGAGAAGATCGCTGTCTTCCTGTGCTGTTTTTTTCTATTTTCGGATAGTTTGAGTACCGGTTAATGTTCCTTTTGCAGTTTTCACGATCAGCTTCTGTCCGTTCCAACAAGTGACCTTCTTATTCGTGAATCGGTCTTCGGTCTCTTTACTCGTCGGTCAAACTGAGCGAGTCCCTTTTTTATTCGGACCAGATTGGCTGCCCTGGACACTTCTGGACAATGGATGGAAAGACCGCGCTGCGCTCGCTGCCCATTCTTTATCTTGCTTGTCCAATCAAGGTAACGGTAAAATAGGAAGGTAGTTACCAAACTGTGAGATCAAGAGCAGATGATGAGACATCCTCTTCTTCTTTCATCTTCGTAGCTAACTCTCTTGTCAATTGATGGCTTGTTGGAAGAGGAGGGGGTGCTAGCAGTGGAGTGGTGCAAAGTCTGGTGTGACGGCAAGTCTTATTAGATAGAGTGCAATGTTGTGAACAAAAGTGCAACTAGAGTGAGGTTCAAGGTGTAGCACAATAAATATATTTTTATACTAGTCTCGGATTAAAGAATGGATCGACTTGCACACTATTGTACTTTTCATCATACACTGGTGATACAAAAGCCTCTCTGGGATACAATATTTTGTAGTATTAGCATCGCAACACGATACCCCTCGGACCATTGTTTAAACTGCACTGCATCTTGTTTATTTGGTGTAAACGTGCAGTACCCCTATATATTATCAAATAATAACGAATGATGCATTCTATCCCACGCTTGCCGAAATTAAGTTATATGACTCCAACAAGAATGCATCTACATTTACCACTCGCCAAAATCATCTTCCTCTTTGAAAGGTGCACCCTTCACATCTGCACCATCGGGTCCTGTAACATCAATAGCCTTTGTCTTACCATTTTCAGTGACAGTTTTGAATTCCACAGCTTCACCCTCAGCTAATGAACGAAATCCGGACACATTGATGGCAGTTTGATGAACGAAGATGTCTTTGTCGCCATTGTCGGGGATGATGAATCCAAATCCCTTTGCTGTATCGAACCTGATAGAATGAGATGTAAGAGAGGGAAGTAATTTGGTTAGAAGTGCTACATAGGTGGAAATCGTTTCGTTTAATTTTTCATTACGCGTGAAACTTACCACTTGACAGTTCCAGTGTTAAGAGCGTCACTCATGGAGAGACTGGTCATATGCCGGGGCTGGCTCTGCGGAGCGAATCCGGCGGCGACGGCAAGGGTTGATAGTAGGATAGTAAGCTTCATGGTTATATCTGTTCGCAAGTAGGGATCAATTTGATTTTATGGTGGCAGTGATTTTATGTTGATGCGTCATGGTCTGTTCCCTTGGCGCTTGGTGGGCGGGCGGTGCGCCGTCCCTCATCGCCCGTGAGAGAGCACGTATTCAAAACAAACGTGCCACTCCCCATTGAGATTCGATGCGACATGAATCTGACAACGAAGTTCTCAAGCTCAAAATCCGCAGTAGTCCACGACACCTTACTACTTACTCTAGCGGGCTCCCTTCCCATAAAACACCAAGCAATAGAGCAAACTAATATAATGTCGATCTGGAATGGATGTTTCTGCCTTCAATGCGTTCGCGAGAAGGAAGTCGGAGTGGTTGAGGATTTGGGTGAGTGATTTTTTGTTGGCAAGGATCAGAATGCTTTATTTTCATTTTGGATCTTTATTCTGATTGACTCCGTATCTATAAAATCATTTTAGGGCAATTCAAAAGGCTCATCAAAGAAGGACCAAGCTGCATAATCTGGCCGCTGCAATCGGTCGTTGGCAGGCTTTCCCTTCGCGTGCAACAACTCGATGTGCTGTGCGAAACAAAGACAAAGGACAATGTCTTTATTCAAGTGGGCGTGGCTGTTCAATATCGCGTTGTTACGGAGTCTGCGTATGATGCGTGGTATCGCTTGACTAGCCCTACAAGGTGAGATTGTTGTGATGGTAAAAAAATCAGATGAATCTGTTGTCAAAGATTTTTTGCTTGCCATGTTTACTGTTTACCATTTATTATCATAAAATTGAATCCAAAACTAAAACACACTCTCTTTGCCTCCACAGTCAAATTCAAGCATACGTGTTTGATGTCATTCGATCCACAATTCCCCGTATGGAATTAGACCAAGCATTTGAATCGAAGGACGACATTGCCAGAGCTGTCTTGGAGCAGCTACAGAGTGTAATGAAGGACTATGGGTATGCGATTGTGAACACTCTCGTGACAGATCTCGCTCCGGACTCCAAGGTCAAGGCATCGATGAATGAAATCAATGCCGCTCGTAGGTTGAAGGAGGCAGCGTCTCATCAAGCCGAGGCAGACAAAGTCCGTCAGGTCAAGAATGCCGAGGCGGAGGCTGAAGCTCGCTATCTTAGTGGTATGGGAGTAGCAAGACAGCGTATGGCCATTGTACAGGGATTGCAATCGTCAGTTGCCGAGTTCAGTCAGGAAGTGGAGGGGGCTACTCCAAAGGATGTGATGGACATTTTGTTGCTGTCGCAGTACTTTGATACACTGTCGACAGTTGGTGCGAATAGCTTGATTCTCGAGCATGATCCTGCAACTGTGGCCAAGTTACAAAGGCAGGTGGGAGTGAGCTTTTTGAGGGATGGCTCCATTGATAAAGATTTACTTTCCTAAATAGATAGATGGGAAGCAATGTTTTGTACTGTTGTGTGTGTTTTGTGGTGATGGTGAAGTATATAGATCGAATAAAACAAGAGGCAATCCTCTACCCCGTTTCATAAATATAATTACACCTTGAATACTTGAATATGTCGAAAATAAAATCAAACAAGATGAAGTAAACATCAAAACATAGTTGCGATTTAAAAAAAGGATACAACAAAACAAGAATGACCAATAATATAACGCCTGAAAGGTTCCATGAGATGTGGCGCAAGATTGCGACGCTACCAAAAGCAGCAAAGATAAACAGTATCAGGTAAACTAGGCACGATGTTTCAGGTAATATACGAGGCTGTAGCACCACTTCTACGAGAGCAATCCTTCTGCGCAGCGCTAATGTGCGTGTATAGTATATCGTCACCGAGTATAATGGGCCACTAGAAGCGGCTCATGCCCATATTGACGACGACAGATACAATGCGGATCAATGAGGATGTGCTGCCAGCCAGCTCAAATTGGACCTGTCAGATCAGCTGCGGGGCTTTAGCATCGTCGGATCAGCTATGGTACGAGGGTGTAGCATCACTTCTACGAGAGCATTCCTTCTGCGCAGCGCCAACGTGCTTGTATAGTATCGTCACCATGTAAAATGGACCACTAGAAGCGGCTCATGCCCATAATGACGACAAAAGATACAATGCGGATCAATGAGGATGTGCTGCCGGCCAGCTCAAATTGGACCTGTCAGATCAGCTACGAGGCTGTAGCATCACTTCTACGAGAGCATTCCTTCTGCGCAGCGCCAACGTGCTTGTATAGTATCGCCCCGAGTATAATGAACAACTAGGCTCATGCCCATGGTGACGACGACAGATAAAATGCGGATCAATGAGGAGGTGCTACCAGCCAGCTCAATTGGACCTGTCAGATCAGCTGCGAGGCTGTAGCATCACTTCTACGAGAGCATTCCTTCTGCGCAGCGCTAACATGCTTATGTAGTATCGCCGCCAAGTATAATGAGCCACTACAAACAGCTCATGCCCATATTGACGACGGCAGATACAATGCGGTTTAATGAGGTGCTGCCGGCCACCTCAAATTGGACCTGTAAGATCAGCTACGAGGCTGTAGCATCACTTCTACGAGAGCAATCCTTCTGCACAGCGCTAATGTGCTTGTATAGCATCGCCACCGAGTATTGAGCCACTAGAAGCGGCTCATGCCCATATTATCGACGACAGATACAATGCAGTAGACTGTGGTGCCGCTGACCAGCCGGCTCCATCCCAAATCAGTTAAGAAACTGTCGGATCGTTTCTTCGCACACAGCCTGATAAGCAGCGCTAATGTGTTTATAGTATCGCCACCGAGTTTAATGGGCCAATGAAGCGGTTCATGCGTATTTCGATGCAGATAGAACGCTTTGGTAGCTACTGGCCAGCCGACATCCACACTGGACTTCTGTTATTAAATCAGCTTCAAGTCTGTAGCAAACTCGCCTCTAAGGAGAGATCAATTTTGAAATGAAAGCTTTGATCTTCTAATGTATTTGAAGCTCTAAATTACTTATCACTCCAAAAGAAGCAACGAGAGCAATACTTCTTCAGAAGTAGTAAAAATGTTCAGCTACTGACCTCTCATCGTATCGCTCATCCAGGATACGCGCATGAGCAGCTTTTAGTGGCCCAATATACTTGGCGACGAT
>JALLBC010000090.1:0-13800 GCA_036939775.1 Skeletonema grethae | reverse complement strand
TTGCGCACGAGTAAGTTCCACGCGGAACTTGAAGCCAATTTGCAAAAGAGTCAATTAGGGGCTTTACAATACTTGCAAAATAGTGCATTTGATACGACCATGACCATGATGTTTGCATCACTACGCACTCACCGCTACCCAACGCCACTAAACGACAACTCGCCGCCCTTCTGTAGCAATAGTTTGTAGTGAATAAGATAAACGATGAAGTTCATGAAGGCAAAAAAGACAGCAGCGCCAGCATCACAGCCACCGCTAAGCACCTCCATAAATTCTGACAACGATGCTCTCGCCATGTCCTACAACGATCCACCTGTACAGCAGGCCTTGACACCACCTCCAGCAACAACTGCAGATGAAGATAAAGAACTGACGGAAGATGAAGCACAAAAGGTACGAAAGCCATCATCCTTCAATTCGTTTATTTCACCAGCCGCACGGAAACGACGCCAGCAGGAAAAAATAGATGCTGTCAATAAGAAAAAAGAACAAGAGGAGGATGACAGTCGTCGTCCTTCACCTCCCGTCGCTGCTCCCGCTCCCGCTCCCGCTCCCGCTACTACCGAGGATGAAACGAGTGAAATTAGCATGACCGACTCGCAAAAAGAACGTGTCGAGGTGGTACAAAAAACTTCCTTTATTTCTCCCCTGGAACGGAAGAAGCGTGCGTTGGAACGACAAAAGAGTTTGGAGGAGGCAAAAAAGAAGAATAGTGAGGCTCAACAACAACAACAACAAGCAGTAGGGGAGGGAGGGGATGATGATGTAGTCACAAAGTCATCTTCGGTATCATCCTCCATTGCAAAATTCAACCAAACATTTGGTAAAAAAGATAGACAACAGAGTTTCAATACAAGTCTCACGAAAAAGGCGGATGCCGTCCTCAAAAAGGATGCCACCACCACCACCACCACCACAACAGCAAAAGATGAAACGAATCCAGTAGCGTCCATTCTATCAGTAGATGTTCCCCCATCCCTCTCCGATATTGAGGCAGCAGTCTCAGCTCCTGTACCTCCTCCAACCTCATCAACCTCTCAAGATCCAGAACAACAACGAACCACACTAGCAGAATCACTAGGTGCATCATCATCCGCAACCACCACCACATCCTCCTCACTAGTCTCAGCATCCTATCCAACTCCTAAGGAAAGTGAACGTGAAAAAGCCAAACGTGCGGCGATTCAGGCGGTCATGGGGGATACCTCAATGAGTGCTGTGGAAAAGAATCAAAAGATTCAATCGATTATTAGGGGGAATTTTGAATTTCCTGGTGATACTGCTACTGCAGATGCTGCTGCTGTTGGAACTGCTGCTGGTGTTGCTGTTGTTACCGCCGCCGCTACTGCGAGTGGACCATTGAAAGAAGAAGAGGAAGAGGAGTCTTCTTCAGGGGAGGAAGAAGATACAAGTTCTGGGGAATATGAGACTAGTTCAGAAGAAGAGGAGTCAAGTTCTGGAGAAGAGTACGAGACTGCAACATCTGAAGAGGAAGAGACGGCAACGGAGGTGCAGGGGGGAGAGGAAAGTAGTTCTGGTGAATATGAATCAAGTTCTGGAGATGATGAAGAGTCTACTACAGTTGTTTTGCCAGTGAATGAACCAGTGATTGAACCAGTTAAGGCTGTCGAACCAGTTAAGGCTGCACCAGAAGAAACTTCAAGCTCTGCTGTACAAGAAGAGACAGAAGAAGAAGAAGAGTCTACCGCGGCTCCCGTCAAGTCACTCAAGGTTGAGACAGCACCCGAAGATACTACTTCAGTCGTCGAACAACAAAGCACTGCTACCGGTGAAAGCGCACCAGAAGATACTACTACTTCAGTCGTCGAACAACAAAGCACTGCAAGCAGTTCTGTATACAAATCATCTACTATTGAGAGACTAAAGTCAGATCTGGAAAACAAATTAGACCAAGAACTCGAGAATCACCAAGCGTTGGAACGGGAGCAGGAACAACGACAGGCAGAATTTCGTGCCGAGCAAGACCGTCTGCGCAAGGCGGAGGCTGCCGAGGCGGAACGGTTGCGGGTATTGGAGGTTGCGAGACGGGAGGAGGAACAGCGCCGTTTGGAGGAGGAAGCACGTTTGTTGGAGGAGGAACGGCTTCGTGTTCAAATGGAGCAGCAAGCGGCAGAGGATGAGAGGAGACGTCGTTTGGAGGAGGAAGGTCAACGTGCCTTGGAGTTGGTCCAGCGTCGTCTCGAACAAGACAGGGAGAAACAAAAACTTTTGAGAGCGCAGCAAGAGGAACAACGTCAATATGAAGAGCAACGGCGTCAGTTGGAAGAGGAACAGCGACGTCTCGAGGCGGAACGAGAACATCAGCGGATCTTGGATCGGCAGCGGGAACAAATGCTTCAGCTGCAGGAGGAACAACGTAGACTTGAAGAGCAAAGGAATCAATTGGAAGAGGAGCAGCGTCGTCTTAGGGAAGAACGGGGACGTGAACAAGTCCAAGTGTCACGAGCAGTTGGAAATGTCGATAGAACGACGAGTAGCAGTAGCAATACCAGGCCTACTCCTAGATCATCTCCAAACAAGACAATTTCGTCAAGTCTGCCGGGAGGAGTACGATCTTCCATTCCTCCCCCCTCGAGAGTCCCGCCAGTCACTTCGACTTCGCAACAGAATACACGTTATGATGGAGTGGATGACGACGAATTAAATTGGCGTTTGGACTCGTATGCAATGTTAAGTGACTATACCATTATTGTTCGACGTGCATTGCCCGGGCCGCACGCACCAGATTTTGAAGTTGATGATGTAAATGCCATTGACTTTTCCATGGACTCGGGCTCTCCTAAATATGATTCGTACTATGTCCACAAGGCCATGATTGCTGTAGGATCTCGTCGATCCGAACTGTTAGGACGTCGTATCCGTGAAGCAGACAGCACATCTCGACCTGATGGACACTCCTCAGACGTCAATGTGCATGAAACAATCCTGCTGGAAAGTGCTGCAGATGTAATGGGGATCGTTTTGGATTTCCTCTACTACCCTGACAAACCGTTGGATATGAATATCTATAACGCCGTCCCGTTGGTATACTTGGGAAAAAGATACAAAATCAGGGCTTTGATTGAACAGTCAGAAGAGTTTGTTCATTCGCATTTGGAGTCATCAAATGCAATTCATTTTTTGCTGGATTCGTACCTTTACCAGTTAGATGACATTTTGAGCAGAGCTATTGATGTGACTGCCGCAAATCTTGGTGCGACGTTGGACTTCAATCCAATTTATCAGTTGCCTCCCGCACTATTCCGAAGGATTATTCTGTCGAAAGACTTGAATTGTGACAGCGAATTGTTAAGTCTGCTTGTGTACTCTTACTGTTGTGAGCATCACGCAGAAGATATCGATGTTGAATATCTAAGGGAACTTACCAAGCAACGTCTCATGCCAGAGATCGACCCAAAGGTTGCTTTGATGTTGCTGAAGTTTTATGTCGACCTAATATTTGCTGACGACGAACACTGCGATATCATGGACATTCTTGTAGGGGATACTCTGATGCAACGTTGTATTACTGTTGCAGCGAAGCACTGGCAAGGCGAAGTATACGAGCCTCTCATGGTCGACTCGGAATTTAACGAGTCAGGCTCACCATTAAAGAGAAGACTCCCTGCTCACGAACCTACGGCCATACATCGCACGTTACCGTCAAAGCTTCAAAATTATATACTAGAGAAGTGTATCATCGAGGCGAAGAATGATTTCGACAGTGAAAGGGTCGCGAAAGAGGCACAACAAGGGGAGAAGCAAGCCGAAATTGAGGCAGTTACCAAATCATGTGACGCGATTGTTAGGGACTTACAGAATGGTTTGAAAGAGTCAGAAAAGAACCAAGACAAGCAGACTCTCAAAAAGCATCTCGACAAGATTGAAGCTCAGATGCTTGAGATGGAAGCTGAACTGGAACTGCAAAAGAAGAAAGCAGAAGCATACAAGCAAGAACTGAAGAGATTTCGCCGTGTTCCGGGCATTCACAACTTTGGAGAAGTATGCAAAAAGGACCCGACAGTCGTTGACAAAACAAAGTGTACCTACAGTGGAAATCCCGATCATCATTTTCCTCTTCACCGAAGAGGAGATCGCCCACCTACACAAATGCCTAGTATGACGGCTGAGTTCCAGAACCTTGCAAAAGAGAATGGGTACATTTATGATGATGGTCACGGTGGTTTATTGCCAGTATTTTACTACCTCAACACTGAAGCCGAGTGCTAACGCATTCGAGACATTTCCACCAACGAGACAGTAATGAGAAATGTGTCGAGAAGAAAAGAGATTTCATTAAATGACTACGTGTTGCGTCAATTCATGCCACAGAAATGTTTCTGTGTTACATAGAGATGAATAAAGTTCTAAATGGTAAAATTTGTTAGAGACTCGTCTTCTCATCAAGCCACGCAATAATGCAGAAGTAGCAACAGATGTCTAATGAATACTGATGATGTTTACTTCTAAATCGTGTAACCTATAACATGGAGCCAACACTACTTGTGTTGCGATGGTGCTTCAGAGCCTTCTCATCCTTAATGCTTGATGTCAAGAACCTAATTTGTGAGCAGAGCAGAGCCCCAATGAACCCAATCACAACGAATACATAATTTAACGTATAGAAACTCCAACCAAGGAAACCACATGTGTCAATCAGGAAAGTGCATGACAACCCAAATATTAGGAAGATGAAGCCATAATTGGTGCCCACTATAGAGAAATGAAGGAAAGTAAGGTAAGAAAACAATTCTACACATCTGCATCGATAAGAAGAATACAACCTCAGTATTACTCACTATGCTTGTCTCCGAATAGAAATGCTGCAATAGTTGGCATCAAGCAATAACTAGCCTGTTGGAAAACGTGAGAAACAAAAGCGTTAGATATCATTCGAGCTCTGTGAAGACAACCTATCATACTGGCAATGACTCACACCCCAGAGACCGTAAAGCGAGCAAACAGTCAGCCCAAACGCAATTTTACTCGAAACAGTAAGATTGTATATCAATAGAACAGCAGGAGAAAGGTAAGCTGTCAGCTCGAGTGTTTGGAAGTGACCAATTTTATCGGCGCAATATCCCCATAGCAGTCTTGACAATCCAGAGCTCAAGCAACCCAGGCACCCCACCACTGTCACAAAGTGGTCGTCTGCAATTGCCGTCTGCCCGAAATTTTTATATGTTGCAGCCACATAAAAGCCACTAACGCCAGTAGTGATCGCAGTTGCAATGAGTAGCCAGCATAACGAATCTCTAATCATTTCCTTCGTTGTCAATTCGAGTTTTGTTGTGAATTTCACTCTACTTCCATATCTTTGATGACTACGGCCACCTTTCGCGTGGCTTGAAGATGTTCTTATGGCTTCGTTTTCATCAGATTTCATTGCTTCGCCATAGATGTCCACGGCCTTGTTCTTGTTCAGAGGAGTACTCTCACCATTTTCTACTCTTGTAAGTGACGTCTCATCGACTCTATCTCCATCTGTTGTCGAGGGACTGATCAAGAGAGATGCACCTACAAAGCCAATGATGGCATATAGTGTTCCAAGAATCCGAAACATACCTGGAACACGGCCCACTACCGGAGATGTTGTTGGGTCATACAATCCAGTGATAGGATCTACTGGAAAGTTCTCACCGTTGACATAGGTTGTTGCAATCAGACCAAAGAAAAAGGGTCCGGCGCCTGTTCCTGTTGTAATAACTCCTGTGACGATTCCTTTTTGTTTGAAGTGCTTAAAACCACATAAAATGGGAGCGGAGTAGGAGACTCCAATACCGACCCCTACGATAGCTTGGAAGAGAATCAAACTGGAGATAGATTTGCAGTAGGACGATGCATACGTTCCTCCCGAAATGAGTAATGCACCAAGGTATGCAGTTGCTCGTGCTCCTATCTTCTTCTCCAGCTGTCCGCCACTATACATGAATAAGGCCTGACACAAAAACACAGCTGTGTAAACGTGTCTACAGAGCGTTGCGACTTTGTTAGTAGAAGTATCAATATGAGCAATGAGCAAGCAGATGGAAATTTATGATGCAACGGGTACACTTACAGTGTGTTGTGATACGATACTTCTGGATCAAATTGAACAAGATATGAGGTAATGTAGGGAGCAACGTTGCCCCACATGATCTTTACACCAACTATAAAGTGGAAGATTGTGCCTCCCATGAGAGCCATAATGGAGTCCACATTGCAATCTGTGGATGAACTACTCATCTTTCGTTTTCGTTTTTTAATCTCGATTACTTTCAGCTGCGAAATCCTCCAAACACTGCTATGTATGTGTGCATTGCCCAAGCAAGAGAGCACCAGCAGGGTTCTTATGCAGCAACGTGTGGATGCAAATGCAGCATAGCAGCTGCAAAGCTGCGCCATGTTGTGAAACTCCGAGGGTTCCCTTCTTTTTTTGTTTTTTGGTCGTGGGGTTCGGCGTGCCGTGCTATTTTTTGATGTGCTGAAGCGGGCGGTCTTCACTGTGCTCCCAAAAATACCCGCAGGTCCACTTTCATAATCGTCGACTAAGAGTAGGAATATGCACGGATGGATTCGTCCAGAGATGAAACTATCTCATCTGTAGATGGATAATAATGTATCAAGTTCCTTCTCACAACCCTCAATAGACCCAATGCCTCGAAATCCACAGGATTAACAAACAACCGTAATTTTGCTTCCATTCCTCTCTTGATCCACCACACCAAGTTCCCTTCATAGTCGTAGCAAAACTTTGTTGTATTTCGACTTTTCTCCAGTACTGACAGTGCCTGATGACATATTTCCAATTGCTCTCCTTCATCCCTAACATGATTGAGAGCATTGGCACACCAATGGACAAACACGTCCGAGCTCCAAGCCACATACCACGACGTTTGAGGGTTGCAATACTTTGTCATCGAGTCAAACATTTGCTTGATATCCCTACCAGTTGATTCATCGTATTTAATACTGTCTTGCACACTGTCATCCTTTAATTTCGTTTCAATTGATTCTATTCGAGTCATAAGTTTCGAGATTGCTTTCAGGGAATCTTCAAAATTGCCATGTCCACATGTTTCACAGCGATATTGCTTGTTTCTGTCCAATGGACTGTCAACACTCGAGAAATCAGATGACGAAGATCTCTCTCTACCATTGCAGCCACCTGGCGCAACACAAAGTAGCCCTACGGAAGCATCATCTCTCTCCATATCTTGACACAATGCGCAATCGCATACAAAGTTGTAGTTCATTCTCAATCCTTTCTGTCTGTCATTCCTTGGAGCAGACGCATCGCAATAACTTATAGAAATTTCTTCACCTACCTTTGCATCACGACACATTGTAATTTGAAGCATTGGTGGATAGTGACCATCATCTGATGATGATCCACTCAACCAAAAGCTCTGAACAGCATTAGGTCGACAAGAGTGATTGATCATTGAAGCTGGTTCATAAACTCCCACCCCCAATGCCTTTTGCTCGGCATTGCAAATGGTAAATCCATTCATAGTCAGCCTACTTATGAATTGGAATGCCAGTATTGGATCTGGTTCGATTAAATCGTGTGCCAATTTTGCAGCAGATGTGCCACCCATGGCTAGGAGGATTTGATGGCACTGCTTGATAATGTCGAGATGAAGCTCTACTTGTTCTGTATTGATATCACTGCCATCGCTTCTATCATAACATAATTCATTGTATTTTTTCATTACTGCAGGATTCGTCACGGATGACATAAAGATTCGACAGCAGGTCAGCACAGTAGGAGATGGCATTGAAGATGTAGCGCCTGAAGAGATTAGTTTCAGTGATGCAATCTGTTCGTTCTTCCAAAATCTATCTAGATTGCGACATTCCTTAGAACAATGCACGTGAAGAAGATTCGTCGGTGATGAAGTCCTACTACCGATGAGTTGAAAGCAGTAAGTGCAGCGTGTTGTCCTCATTGATTCAATTAGCGTAGGTGGAACAATTGGGGTGCAGAGACCATCCTTTCGAATCTCAACATCGTCACTATTGTCTTTCTTGATTTTGGTAAGAGGACGGCAACCAATAGATAATGCCGATGTAGCAACAAGACCGCGGCCTTTTTTCGTGACACTCTGACATTCCACCAAAGGCTCTATCACTGCGGCTGTGTCTATTTTCTTTTCAGCTGCTATCTGACGGCATAATTTCTTGTGCTTTGGATAATGCTTCTTTTGACATGACAAGTCATGGTATTTCGCGCTGTTGCAGCGAGTGCAGGTAAGCAATCGATGGTTGGGCTTTGGGGGCAGGCCACAGGCGTCGCAGAGAGAGGTGGGCATGCTGAATCTGATGATGAAGAGGAGGAGGTCTTTTCTTTTGAGGGAGGAGGAAGAGGATTGTCTACTCAATCACGTAGACATTGCATGTAGGAATCAGTACAAAAGTTTCCTCCAGCAGCTTTCATAATCCGAAGACACACATCATGAATGCAGCAGCAGCATTCATTCAGCGTATCTATTGCTCCATAGCCACAAAGTGAGTTGGATAATAAACACATAATATCGTAGAACAACAACACATCCAGCTGCTGGGAGTATTGACAATTGTTACTTGGACGATGGCTTCATTCGTCTTTGTCGAAGACAAACGTAAGATTGCATACGATGTCGTGTCATTTGCAATAATCGAGGACCCATCACAACAAGCCGCTGCTGCCGTCACTACTGATGCAAACAAAGACAATCATGTACGTCTCGATGTACTGCTGCTTCACGGAATGGCACCAGTCGGCCGCAAATGCTGGGGCTATAAAGATCATATCGGCAACAATAAATCAGTAATGAAAAATGGAAAGTTGGCAAGTGAAAATGTTAGCACATTTATAGAATCGATTCGACAACTTTCAAATAATGAGATCTCACATGTGAGGCTGATTATGCCGGATAGACCAGGATACTGTGATTCAGATGCAGCTCCATCGGTAAGAGAAGAAAATTGCGTTGATGTCAAAGCAACTACGGGCTACTCGTATGCACAATTTGCATCTGACATGCTCACAGTAATCAAACATGCAACAGCAAGAAGTGATGATGATAAGGATGACGATGACGACAAGAAAAGACAGCTGATTATCCTAGGAACCTCATCAGGGGGGCCATGTGCCTTAGCAGTACGCAATCGAATACTATCAACACCACATTCGCTTCCAAATCATATGTTTCTTGGAACAATTATATGTTCATCTGATTGTCCTTACAGTCACCCTCAATGTCCACAAGCAGTTATAGACGAGGATGGAAAAGACCTAGATGGTAGATCTATTGAGCAATATGCACAAGATGAATCACTCAAAAAATTCCGGAGAAAGTCCAAACATGGATTTGTGACAGACTACTTGTTGGAACGTTCGGATTGGGGTTTTGATTTGGCTGCTCCATCACACGTGGGTGGTGATGATCGTGCTCATCATTGTTGTGAGAGAGTTCACATGTATGTCGGCGGTGAGAATGATTACAAATCAATACGCCTTGGCGTACAGTTTCTAAAAGATTCGATTGGGGTTAGGGATGCTACATTACAGATTTTGGAGGAGGAAGATCATTTTTATGCCAGTAGAAAGCCCGAGGTGCTTGCAAAACTGCTTGTAACAATGATGTGTACTCGATAAATTGAGAGAAAATCTTTGACAATCTCTGTTGAACATGATGTCTGTCCCATAGAGAGAGGGAAGCCGGCTTTGAATAGGCCAACGTTCATTCAATTTGCCTTGTCGCCCACTCTTTGAGAGTAAAGCGTGGTTCAAATGCGTTTCAATAACAGGCAACGACGCTCTAGAAACATATGTACAATGTAACAAATAGTCTAAATTATTTATATAGCACAAATTCACAAGTTTTCAGCATACATATAAGATAACAGGTAAGTCTTTACAATCTCAAATGCCCGTACTGCTCCAGCGCATAAAGAGTAAATCCACTTGAGTCAAATGAATATGGTGTGAGACCATGAATGAAAGAAGATTGACTGTCTTCATGCGACAAGAATGCCTAACTAAGCTTTCTTGATCATGGCAAACAACAAATCATCATCAATCTGGAGAATTTTACCACATGGCAGTGCCGTCTTGGAATCGCTCCTCTCCTTGCTTGCAACCTTGCCAAAATAATCTTCCGCCTCATCATCATTCGAAGACGTCGACGATGATGACACTACACTATTGCAGCGTGCAAGCGACGAAGGAACGTTGCAACCATCTTTTCCTTGAGAAATTATCCCAAGAAAACATTTCTTGATTGAGGAGAAATCATTCATGTACACCACGGTGATGTTGTAGGATGATGCAGAAGAGGACTGCAACAATTTATTGCATGGAAGAGTGATTGACAAATGAGATGTCATTGGCGTAGCAACATTCTCTTCCCTTGTGTGTATAGCAGCAGCAGTAGCATCGGCGGAAGCCCTAGCACTATTATTTGTGATTAGATGAACACTATCAAACGTGGTGACGTTATGAAGAGCTAGAGCTAGCATTCCAAAGAATTGAGGAAGGTAATCTGGATCGATGAGCTCAAACAAAGTAAGAGGGACCTTGCGGAGAGATGTCGATTGCTTGGCGAGCTGACAGAATGATTGATTTCCTGGATATGGTGAGAGCATTGGCAAGAGTATAGACAGAATTGATTGATTAGAAGGTGCATGACACTTGGACGGAAAATAGACCAGCTATGTAATGATGTAGTGAATGTAGCTGCAAACGTAAATGATATGAACTTACGAAATGTAATAAGGCCACCAGGCGAGGCAACAACTTGAGCAAAATCTGGAGAGGCATCAAGCTTATCCAGAAGGCTTTGATTACCGCCGTCACAGTCGACACTACTAGCATCATCATCCTGATTGTCCCACGCCAGTAGCTTCTGTCGCTTTGCTGCGGGATCATTCACATGTTTCTCACGCAGTTCAGCCATTGCATCTGAAATGAATTTGTCTTGTAGTTTTGTCATCTTGAGTGGCGGCTGATTGGCGGTGTTGCACTGTGCCGATCGAGGATGGAATGGCTGCAATTGTTCTCTGCTCATGCCGCCGATCGAGGTGTAAAGATCCGTTGATGGCAGTGATGGCTTGGTCTTGTCGATCATGTTTGAACGACTGGGCGCTTGGTCTTGACGGCCCATCTGAAGGTAAAGTGGCATGCTGGCGGGGTGGGTTCGAACAGTTATGTGATGCTGAGGGAGTACAGCTCGTCTTTGTTTTGTTATTGTTGTGGCTGATGTGATCGCCTCATCCTCATGGTGTAATGCAACGTGAAGAGAACTGAAATTACTTCTGCCACCTGCCCTCGTTCAATGATGCTTTTGCTATTGATTGCCAATGAAACAGATGCCCTTCTTTCACAAGTCACAGCATCACTATTTTCAATCAATTTGGTTGGAGTCAAGAGTCAACATGTCCGTAATCTGGGCATCTGTCAATTCGCGGTGTACATCCGACAGAAGGCAGCATGAATCAGGCAGATTCACGGCATCCGGCATCTGAATGGCACCCCCGTCCCTTTGCGTTTGAGTAAAACATCTGCTCGAGCAGAAGGCGACAGAAGGCGAACTGTAAATATTTGTACCTGGCACTTACATTCGCAGAATGACAGATTCAGACGTGATTCAGAGACGCCATCTGAAATCTGAACGACGCTCCGACTGTATTCCAGTGTAGTGACCACTTTTCGGGTATCCTTGAAGTGCCCAAAAGCTACAGAAACGTTAAAGTAAGTCTGGTGAATATACTTATTCAGTTGGCCTTCTTTATACTAAGTCAATATTGACGTTAAGTACAGATGAAGTCCTATTGTATCGAATCAGCAAATCTTGAATTCATTCACTCCACTCGCATCTGCATGCAAGACACTGCACCTACTCAAAATAAGGTCTCCATCTCACAACACTCCTCCTCTGTCCCACCCGTCCCTTCTTCTTATCCTTCGGAGCAACACTCAACAACAATCGCGCCAACCGCTCCATCTCCAACTTATCAATTTCTGGTCGATCCACACCTGTGATTTCGACATCCATTCCAAGTTTGGTAGCATCCATTATGAATTCGCAGATTAGATCGTGTGCTGTTCCTGGCATCATTGGTGGAACTGATGATGATGATGTAGTGTTTCCATTGATGTTGTTGTTGTTACCACCACCATTACCGTCATCATCGGTTAGGATCATCCCTCCACCAGTATAACAAGCAGGCTGCATCAGTACATCATACTCATGTCGATTGGCAGTATTCAATGCAACACTTATCCTAGAGACTCCTGCATCTATTAAATCGCGTAGTATTGTATATCTCAGTTTTGGTAGTAGAATCTTGTTTGGATTGTTCTTGTTGGAGTAGCCGAGGTCGGGTATACTATAGCATAAACCGTTGGTGATTAGTCGAACGTTTATTTGTCTTGTGGACTGTTGGTCATTATTTTCTTGCTGTTGCTGCTGATTGAATGATTGGACTGTCCTTGCAATTGCCAATAAAGCATCCATTCGTAGTGTTGGCTGTGTCGTTTCAAGGAGTAGTAGTAGAAGCAGAAGAGATGATTGTAGAAAATGAGATTGGTGGCATTATAATGTAACTCAGTAGCTCGAATCATACTTCTGCCTTCTCTCTCACGTGGCACGCAAACTATAATATGTATTGTGTTGTAAACAAGCATGGTGCAGGCAATACAGCACTAATAGATGCTCGAACAGCCGATCAAAACTTTAATATGCTCATAAATTACTCACCTCTCCTTCTCCAGCAATACAAACTTCATGCAAATCCAAGTTTTCCTCTAAATGAGACGAAACTTGGTCTACCAACGTTGCAATGGATGGTTGTATCGAGTCTTCTTGTATGTGCATTCTTTGTTTCGTATTCTTGATTTTGGAATTGTCGTTTTCATCATCTTTATTGCTGGTAGCAGATGCTGCTGAAGTAAATGTGGACTTCATCTCATTATGATTGTTGTAGAGAGACGTTACCAATGGTAAATCATACTCTGGGAAACTAACTTTGTAACCACTCGTCATGCTACCACTCCTCCTACTACTACTACTTGCATCACTACTTGTACTATTAGCCATCCAACCACCAGCAGCAGCAGCAGCAGGAGGAGGAGAGTTTTCCACCAAACGAACATTTCGCAACACATCGACAACATCACTATTCAGAACAAAGCCCGGTCCACGAGTGACTGGTAAGGGGACGGAATTGCATCGTGATGTTAGAGGGATGTAAATAGAGCGGCCTAGTTGATAGGTGAAGCGGAGGATGGAGGCGGTAGAGTGAGATGCGGCTGCTGCTGCCATGATGGATTCGATAACGATGATAATATTATGACGTTTGTTGAAGTTACTCTTATCGATGAGGCGATATTCTATTGGAGATATATTATTAGATGAGTCGAATCAAAGCAGAGAATCGCTGTATTGATGGTTCTCCAAATCAAATGCAGATCATAGGCGTACTAGAGAGAGAGTCTTCTCGCACACTTACTCGCACATGATGTGAGGCGTTTTCGGTTTTTGTAGCGGGTAGCGGTCGACCTCGTGGGACTTCGAAAGTTACCTCCGATAACATACAATACTATCCTCATGTAGTAAATAAAATAATCTATCTATCTAACATGAGCGCGCTGCTATTGTTCTCTAGATACGTACGTAGATACATAGACAGCAACACTCCGGTTACGACACATATAATGACACAGAAGATATGCAATGTGACACTTCTCGCGTGACATCAAAATTTGGCGAAAATTACGAGAAAGTATTGAGACTAATTTAGAGACCACTTGAAATTCAAGTGGTATTCAAGTGG
>JALLBC010000089.1:0-16375 GCA_036939775.1 Skeletonema grethae | reverse complement strand
TTCTTGTTGCAGGATGGACAAAACTATCGGCGCGATGAAATTGACCCAAAGAGGACAATAGATAGAGCGTGAGTGCTTGCATTGTTGTAGTGAGCATATTCCAACGTTTTCCAAATGATATCAAAATCAACTTCCAATCAATACCGAAAGCATAAGTAGTATAGAATGAAAGTGGCAAAAGTAACATTGATGCACCTGCGTGCGTGATGACGCAGAAAAATGAAGGAAGAGCAAAAATAATGAGCATTGCATAAGACAGGGTTCGAACCTGCGCGAACTAGTGTTCAATGGATCTTAAGTCCAACGCCTTAGACCACTCGGCCACTTATGCACATTCCTTTAATGCCGAAAAATATGTTACATGATTCCTATCTATGCAACCTGAACATGAACTAACCCGAGCCACGAGCCCGAGCAACGCGAGTACACATCAATCATGACAGAAACTTCTTGAAAATGTCAGGCCCACCGCCGCCACCACCACCGCAAAGGCATTTTAATGACGTGGGATCTCTTTGCCCGCCTCCTCTGCAAGCATCGCCATATTATCATGCCGGCAGTCAACATCAGCCGATGCATCATTCGCAGAACCCTGCACCTGCATCATATCAAATGTATCAACAATATCCTGGATATTCTTACAACAACACGCAGCACCATCAGGTTCAGCAGCCAATGCATAGTGGCTATCAGTATACTCATCAGAATCAGCATTATTATGCTTATCCGAATAATGCATCATCTGTTCCGCCGCCGCCACCACCACCACCACCACCTCCTCCAAAAAATCCACCTACTACGAGCAACAACATCAACATAGATAATGATACAGTGTCTGTCAACACCAATTCTGATATTCCGCCTCCAAATAGAGTCTCACAAGACGACAAACCCAAAAAGGTGAACCCCAAGATGGCGCAGAAGTACTCCGGTCAAGGTCTGAAAACAATCACAATAAGTGGTCCAGGACTTCGCCCACAAAAGTTTAAGATTTGTGTCGGTAATCATCCTGATGACATTCAAAAGTGGATATCGGAGCGTAAGAAGAACTTCCCTCGTCAAAAGGGTAACAATAATAGCAATAGTGGATGTAAGCATAATGAAACTGGGACGAAGAGAAATAGAGAAGGCGAGGACGAAAGCGAGAATTCTAAAAAGCAGCGCAAGGAAGCAGGAGAAAACGCAGCTTCTTTATCTAATCTGTTAGCTGGGTATGGATCATCCTCATCGATTAGTGATGACGAATCGACCTCGAAGAAAGATAAAAGCGTTGGTCTTGCAAGTGCAGAAACAACTGCAACTGCAACTGCAACTGCAAAAGCAACTTCTGAAAAGCCATCAGAGGCAGAGAACGCTGATAAATCCATACAATCACGGCCAAAGAGAATCTGCAAGTATTACCAACGTGGAAAATGCCATCATGGAGACTCGTGCAAGTTTTTACATTCAGATCAGGCTCCTTCAGCAACCGGAAATGATCAACGTAAAAGGAAGCGACAAGCTCAAAGCGATAGAGACAAAGCAAGAAACGATTACGAGCAAGAACTTCAAATGTTGGGGCTTGCAAATCCCAGTCATGCAAGTCGATACAACAAAAGTGGAGGAAAGACGATTACCAATACAAGCCTTTTGCATAAACTGCTTCAGCGGGATAAAGAGAGAGAACGCCGTTTGACATTGCAGTTGCTTAGGTATGTCGTGGATTGCAATTATTTCCAGACTGAGACAAAGTCAGAAGAGTAGAAGATAGAATTGTCAACAATACTGTTGTGTTTACGTGTAAAGCTAAAAGTAGATACTATGGACAATATCAAAACTTCTCTGGAACTACACGCAAAAATTCATCAAATTCTTTTCTGGCGTCACGAAGCTGTTCCAAAATTGCTAATTGCGCTGGAGCCGACACTCCAAGTTCTCCTCTTAGACCTTGGCCGATCAGAACATCAGACTCTCCAAGATATCCCAAACATTCATTCAGAGCGTATTCGATTCTGTAGGATTTCATGTCTAGTGCCTTTGCTTCATCACTGTCACTGGCTTTGTTTCTTTCATTGTTTGCTGCAATGCTGTACGATCTCACTATATATCTACCGGCCGCAGTAACTTTTGGTACTACATCGAGTAAGATCAAGCCACCTTGCTTTATGTCTCCTTTGGCTATATTCTCCTGTGCTACATCAAAGTTCTGCCGCTGCTCTTTGAGCTGGTTAATTGCGTTTTGATAGTTTGTAGGATACTGAATTGGTTCTACCCATTTCAAGTCAGGCGCATACTTTTGTAACTTTTCTGGTGTTTCGACGTAGCTTGCTGCTGCATCATCCATTGGCAATTTGTACACTCCAATACAATCTTCTCTGATATCACCTGGAAGACACGCTGCGTTAGCTTCATTGTCATTGAGTTGTGACAATGGCATTAATAATGATGCAGAGATCAATAATCTTCGTCTGGATTGAGATTTTGCTCTGGAATCTTCTACTTTGTCACAGTTAACATCTCTAAATTGCAAATTTCCACCAGTATCTCCGTCACCAAAGTCATCAATAACCGGCTCGTTATCACCACTTCCTGATAAAGTAAGCCGATGAATAGATGCCGTTTGGATTCTTGATCGCGTTGTCAGGAAAAATGCATCTGACTCAGCGACCCAAAGAGCCAATACTAAGAGGGAGATGAAGAGTGCCATAATGATAATACTCTCTCTCTCTCTCTCTCCATCTATCTCTTTCTCCGTCTCTCAGTGTGGGTATCTCTGTAGACAAGCAGGAGTTATATGCGGAAGATAAATAATATGGTAGCTAGATATTAGCAATGGATCAACACAAAACACAAAACACAAATACACTGCAATGCACTGCCGAATTTGAGACGTAGCCAGATGGTCAGTGGGTGGGTGCGGTGGTGGGTGTGGTGGAAAAGATCTGCAGTATCTTTCAAGATACATACTTAGGCTCAAACAATACAAATAAGAAGTACCATATGCAGGTATCAAATACTACTAGTAAAACCTCAGCAAATCGACGGAATCACCGCCGACACGCCAGTCGCGCCTCGCCGATTTTTGGTCATGTGCAACCATGATGAATGATGACATCGGCAGCAACCTCTCACCTCGCCATAATTTGCCCACAACAAACTTTATTTACCGACATCGTCAACAACTTGAAAGCAACCATCACCGACCATCTATCACTCAACATCAACAATGATTATTAATAGAGGTAAGTGTTCAGTAGTTGCTGCAGCGTACTTTGACTCTAAACTATTTCTTTCGGTCTATTCGTTCCAAAGTCGCTCACATCTATCCCTCCTCCTCGCTCATTTTGTCACCAGACGACCGTAGATCGCAGTTCAAGAAAGGAATCGATGCTGATGAAAGCCGTCGGCGCCGTACTGAAACAACTATCTCTCTCCGTAAGAGTAAGAAAGATGAGGGTATTGCCAAGCGCAGAGCAAGGGTCGTGGCTCCAACGCCGACGATGGCACATGATGCTTCCTCTTTCTCTGCTCCTGTCGTTCATGGCGAGTCAAAGAGAGACAAAGTTTTCACTACAGATGATATCCCTTCATTGATGCAACAGTTGCATGAGATCCAGCAATCCGGCGTCATGGACGGCGATAAGCTGAAGACGATCGCACAGGCTTTCCGCAAAATCATGTCGGTTGAGAACAACCCTCCGGTCAACGAAGTTCTAGACAGCGGAGCTCTTCCTTTCCTTATCAATATGATATCCCTTGCGGAGATGCCGCTTGTTCAGTTTGAAGCAGCGTGGGCTCTCACTAACATTGCTAGTACCGACAAGACAGCTGTCGTCGTCGATGCTGGTGCTATTCCACCACTCGTTCAGCTTCTCAATTCTGCAAGTCCAGATGTCCGAGAGCAGAGTGCCTGGTGTCTTGGAAACATTGCAGGAGATTCCACTGCGCTTAGAGATGTGGTCCTTGCCGCAAATGCTTTGCAACCACTTGTCCTCAACATTATCCAACCAGCCTCTAATTCTTTGTTTTCCAACTGTGTATGGGCACTGTCAAACTTTTGCCGTGGAAAACCCCAGCCTGCGATTGCTCAAGTCGGGCCTGCCATTCCAGCAATTGCTGATGTATTGAGAGGCGATAACGAAGATGCCAGGGTTGACGCTTTGTGGGCTCTCTCCTACATTAGTGACGGTGGCGAAGAACATATTGATGCTGTACTCCAAAGCAACGTTGCACCTTTGCTCGTGCAACTTCTTGGCGAAGAATCAAAGATGTTGACCCCAGCACTTCGAACTGTTGGTAACATCGTTACTGGTAGCGACAAGCAAACCCAAACAATGATTGATGAAAACGTGTTGCACAAAATGCAGTTCCTCTTGAATCACGAAAGGAGAGGGATCAAAAAGGAGGCATGCTGGGTCCTCAGCAACATCGCAGCTGGAACAGAGCAGCAAATCAGTAGTGTTTTAGGAAGGTATGGTTGCATGGCTCGTGTCGCTGAGATGGCTGAACATGCTACGTGGGAGGTGCGGAAGGAAGCTATTTGGGTCGTATCAAATGTTGCTACCGGCGGGAACAAGTTCCATGTCCAGTCTGTGGTGGAATGTGGAGCAATTGATGCAATGTGTAGCGTTCTGGATATCAATGATACAAAGATGTTGTTGGTCGCTCTCGATGCATTGGATAGTATCCTCCGTGTCGGTCAAGAGTTGGGTAAGGACTATTGTAGCTTTGTAGACGAATGCGATGGTTTGGAAAAACTCGAGCTACTTCAAGAGCACCAGAGCGATGCCGTCTACAAAAAGGCAGTTGATATTATTGAGACTTACTTTGGATGTGAAGACGAAGCAGAGGATGAGAATCTCGCACCTGCTCTCAATGGTGACACCTACGCTTTCGGCATTCCTCAGAAACAACTCGATGAGTCTTTTGAAGAAGAGTGCCCTGCCAATGGTCATGGTTCTCAACCATTTGCAACTTACAACTTTGCCGCTGTGTAAATAGATGCGTTGGCACAAGAATAGAGCTGGGGTTATTATACATTATAGAGAAACTTTGCTGCAAAGGGGTGCGCAAGTTGATTAGACACGGTTTTTAGATAGACGATTAAAAACCTAAAAAAACAAGCTAAGATTTACTTCTCCTTCCTCTCTTGCCCTTTCTCATTGGCATCCCTGTTTTCTTCAATTGTGCAATCATTCTTTTCTGCCTACCTTTCCATCCACCAATTCCTACAAATGCCTTTTTATTCGATTTGTTGCCATACGGGTTCTTGTCGCTCTTCTTTACAACCAGTCGAACCTCCATACCAAACATGTTGAAGGAATCTTGAAAGTGTCTCGTGAGATATCGCAGATAATTCACAGGGAGCTCACTCACGTTACAGAATAGTAAGAAGGTAGGTGGACGTCCTTTTGTTTGTATGATATACTTGATCTTTGTTGCTCTACCTGCCTGTGACGGCGGTGAATGCTCTTCCATTACATCGTGCAGCCATCGGTTGAGCACCCCGGTAGGCATTACTCGGGCCCACCGATCTCTCGCTTCAAACACAGTAGGCATTAACTTTTTCACATTGTGTCCAAGTAACGAGCTCATTGCTACCACAGGCGTCTTTCGAAGCATCGGGAATCGTATCTCAATCTGCTCCTGAACAGCTCTTGCAAAATCGTTTTTGGAGTATGACTCATCCACAACTAGGTCCATTTTATTTGCCGCGACAACTAATGCGCGTCCTTCTCGGACGACAGAGTCAGCGATTGCCAACTCTTGACGTTGGATGTATTGTGCTTGTGCATCAAGAACGAGGACTGCAACATCCGCCAATTTCATCGCTCTCATTGCGTCTAAAACGGCTAAATCTTCAATCTCGTCTGACCTCTCGCGTTTGACACCCCTTCGAATTCCTGCGGTATCAACAATTTGCACTGGTCTATCGTTCCATAGCCAGGGCACTTTAATGGAATCTCTGGTAAGACCAGGTTTATCTCCTGCAATGACACGCTCTTCCCCGAGAAGAGAGTTAACCAACGTGGATTTGCCGACGTTTTGTCTCCCTAAAATTGCAAGTTGCAGTGGTTTTTCTTTATCATCACCAGTACTCTTTTTACTGTAAGTCTCTTCATTAGTCAATGGAAGCCCAAGCCTCTGACGTTTCTCCTGTGTATATCTGTCAATGATTTCTGCAACATCCACCATTCCTTCGCCGTGCTCAGCCGATATTGGAATTGCTTCTCCAAAGCCCGCACGTGCTACCTCGGCAAGATTGTCCAACACATTACTATCCATTGACGCCCACCGATCACCTTCCAATTTATTTGCAAGAATAACAATTTCACGATGTTGCTGTTGATCTCCTACATGACTCAATTTGCGTAGCCATCTAACTGTTTCGGCCAGATCTGAAGTTACCCCCAACCTTGCATCAAACATCAAAAGCACCAAATCTGATTGCTTGGCAGCTTCCATAGTTTGTCGAATCATCGCACCATCCAATGATTGTTTCCCTTCCTTCCCAAATGCATGATCAATCTTCTCCCCATCAACACCAGCCGTGTCAACCAGGCGGAAAGTCGTCCCACCAACACGACCAATACACTCTCTTCTATCTCGAGTCGTTCCTGCAACTGGAGTGACAATTGCGCCTCCCGATCGTTTCGAGGGACTTCGATATCCTATCCGTGCGTTGGACCGTGTTTTCTTTTTGTCGCTGCCTAATCTATATGCTTTGTTTGATTCTTTGCACATGAGCCGGTTGAATAAAGTGGATTTACCTGCGTTTGGTGGGCCGAGAATTGATACGATGAGGTCTGCATTTGCATTGCTGCTGATGGTTCTTCTTTGTTGACAGGGTCTGAAAAACACGTGCATCCGGAGTCCATTCTGTGAAGCAAGTATGCCAACTTTGCTTTTACATTGGTTGAGGATCATCTTGGTAAACATCGCTGGTGTTCAACAACACCTAAGAGAGGGCTCGGAATTTAGCTAACTTGGCAGTGCATACAACTTTGTACCTCTCTAGAGTGATGGTGATCTCTCTCTCTCTCTCTCTCTCTCTCTGTAGAGTGTTGGTGATAGATGGCAAGTGGCAAGTGGCTTGGCATTACTTATGCCCGGAGCGGAGGCAGGAAACATCATGGAGGAGGCAGGCTACATATTGCTACTTATTGGCAGCATTGCCCATGTCACATGTTTTATGTCACATGATATCGTGCCTGAGTGCCGCGAGGTGATGACCAGCAATAAGTGACTCAAAAGCCTTGTCGGTGTCGTCGAAAGAATTCATACCTTCTTTATTGATTCCAACCTATCGGTGGACGCGAAAGTGGAAAGAAAAGTATTAAAGAGCGTAAAGGGGAACATCTAAATGCGCTTTGCAGCCTTTTACAGCTTGTTTTTTATTAGCCTCTTCGAGATCATTCCTACATCCGGCCGCCGAACCCAAATTCAAAAAAAAACTTAGCTAAGTAGAGCCATGCTGCATTGCAGATATTGTTGTGTGGCTAGTGCCAGTGGCCCCTCACTCTTCCCACCACAATAAAAGCCGACGATGGATCTCGATAACTTCGACCTCGATGACGACTTGGGCGACCTGGAAGATTTTAATGATTGGGGCAATCTGCCGGGCGCTGACGGAGGGACGACAGGACAGGTATTCAATAGCAGCACCGACAGCATCCTCAACACATTTGGTGATGCCAATGTAAATGTTGACGAGGCTACTTCAGCGGCCCAAGTTCGCGTGGACCGTGAAAGAAGTGGGCAGTGCGCCGATTGTGGTGCACAAACTCATGAAGTACAGTTGGATGCATCTGGGCAAGTGGTGAAGGTTCCCCTATCGGTTCCCGGAGAGGTCCATAGGGGGCGTTGTTTATTTTGCCACCCGCTCCCCAACTCCAATAGGCGAGATCCGCAGATCAGTTCGAGCGGTTCAGTGTGCACAGTTTCCAGTCAGCAGAGCACTGCTGCTCAGAGCACTTACTCTCAACACTCCACCCCTGCTCAATGGGGGCAGTCGCCTTACCAGCAACGACGTAACGCGAATGATCTTGCTCCCGATTATGTTCAACAGATGCAATTTCAGAGGAACCAACACTTATTGCAGCAGTACAATCAACACCCTGATGAAGGAAGTGTATTTTCGAATCCAAGTGCGTTTTCCAACTCCACTGCATCCCATGCGTCGTCCCACGCTTCTCGTCTTTATCCAGACGCTTTGAGCCAGAGTCAAAGTTATCACACTGCAGATGGAAGCGTTTACTCGAATGTTTCTCATCATACAAATCAGTTTCAGCAGCAACAGCAGTACGCAGATGATGGCAGTGTTGCCTCGCATCATTCGCAGGCATCGCAACATTCTCAGCAATCTTATCATTCGCAGGCCTCGTATCATTCTCAGGCCTCGTATCATTCCTACAATCAGCAATTCGTGTCTCCACAACCTTCGTCAGCTTCTCTCCAAAGCAACAATCCAGATTATAACAAAGCATTAGAGTTAGCGTTGCGGAGTATGCAAGATGACAACTTAAGTTTTGAGCACGTCATCCGAGCAATGCAGCACTTTCCAGGCAATGCAGTGATTCAAGAGAGAGGCTGCACCATGTTGTGGAACCAAACTTTTAATGCTGAGGTGTGCCATGTGCTTGTCACGATGGGGGGCGTTGCTACAATACTCCAGGCGATGCGAGGCCACCCCAACATTTCCAAGCTACAGCATACCGCACTGGAGGTGTTGCGAAATCTTTGTGTGAATGAACTAAATCGTCAATCACTGTTGCAATCAGGTGGACTGCCCTTCGTTGTGGAGACTATGCAAAAACTAGCGGAGGATGCAGAAATACAGCGTAGTGGTTGTAATATGCTGGCGAGCGTTGCCCAGGGTGGAATGGAGTATAAAATCGCTGTTGCAGAATGTGGGGGGATTTTGGCTGTTATGAAAGCGGTGGAAACCCATCCTGAGAATGATAACGTGTTGAGGGCGGCGTATCAGACACTTCGATTGCTTGGCTACAATCCTGGAGGAAATGGAGGAGGGAAATAATGATGTGTACAGTTGTTACGACCTTCATACCCACAACAACCGTGAGGTTCTTATTCTTCATAATCGTTCATTTGTGAGGCTACGCTGTAAAGTTGCTTAGTTTCACTTACATGTACGACCATTTATTTCATCTCTTAAAATAAAAATTAAAGACTATTGCTCGACTTCGGCAATGAACTCAGAGGAAAGGTGGGTGGATCTTTGCCAAATAACCTCTGGTATGACGACCTCTTCAAGCCATCTAGTGCATAGGGATCGTCCTTTCTTGCAGTCAAGAGTGCATCGATACCCTCTTGAACTTCATTTTTTACTCCTAAATACATGCGTTCGCAATCATCCTTGTTAGACGGATCGAGCAGTGTCGTATCAAACGATCTTCCAAATAAAAAGTAGTGCCTCGCTGGGAAGGGTTTGGGCACGGCTAACGGGGGGATGAACGTCTCGTCTTCGTCTTTTGCGTCAAACCGTGCAGAAACAGTAGACTTACTGAAATTGGAAAGATTCTCTCCGATTCCAAATGGTAAATTCATGAGCTCTGTGGCATCGGCGACAATGTTGGCCGAGTCGGCTGCTCCGATGGCACTCAAAGGCACAATAGTCGCATTGAACTTGGCTGCTATTCTCACAAAGTCAGTCTTTTCTGGCCAGAACAGTTTATAATCATCGCCTTTGCCATGAAGAGCCTCCTTGACACCACCGGGGAAAAGCAATGCAGTTTGGTTGGTTTGAAGAAGTCTAAAAAAGTTTCTAGGACTCACTTTCACAGCTCCAAACATCTGAAATAGGTCCCCTTCGAAACGCACGTCCTCGCCGAACTCATATCTTCTTCGCTGGGTTCGTACTTCTTGTTCCCCGCGAAGTAGGCCGGCAGCTACGGTTGGATGAGCAAGTCCTCGTGCCACAATGCCCCTGTCTTCTAACAGCTGAGATATGATCATTCCTAGATCTTGCCCAAACAGCTGATGATTTGCAACAATAAGCAGTGGCCGATCGTTTGTAGGAACATGTGATAGTCCCAAGCGCCTCTGGCCAGTAGTTGCGTCAGTGCTGAAGAATACAGGGCTTGCTCTATCCCTCGTTGGTTTCACACGCTTCTCGACTACAGCTTTCACGACATCATCTGGTGGTAGTTTCCAGTCTCTTACTGCATCGTACGGCGGACTGTTCTTCTGAATGTCGAGAGGATCGATATGAGAGTCAATAAGAACCTCAGTCAAGTTCACCCGTGCATCTAATACGAAGTGCCCGGCGCCTGACACATCCATTTTGACGCAATCAGGGAGGAGTTTTCCAAGCCGGTTCGCTTCTTCTTTCGTTGGCAACATGCTATCATCATTGCCAGCTATTACCAATGTAGGTACATCGAGTTTGGTCAACCTCTCGACATTGTTCACAACAGAAGTACCTACTGGTAGCCACTGAAGTACTCTTGTTTCGAGTGTAGAGGCTGGCAAGTACTCTGCCAAAAGCCGAAAGCCGTCAGCTGATGCGGCAAGCATTTGTTCATTGGTACTCAGTCTTGCTGTTCCAAGGATAAAGTCGAGTATACTGGAAAATTGCTTGCCGTCAGGAATCGTCGCAGCAAGGGCCATGCCACCAAGAACGGAGTATGGCGTAGGCAGCTGATTTACAAAGTTGAAGTCGCCACTACTATCAACAATGTCTTCTTGGGATTCCAGGTAGCGGAGTGAAGTGAGAAGAGGAACGAATTGCTCCCAATTGGTTTCATCGAATGATGTTGCTGGGTTGACTAGAGTCATGCCCTTTAATGTGAACTTGTTCGATTTGACTTTCTGCAATGCCATGGCAACAGCGCAAGTTAGCAAACCGCCGAAGCTCTCACCAACCAAGATTACTTCACGTGGAGAGTACGTGTCAGCATTGTTGGTTGAATCTTTCACGAACTTGACAACTGTGCTCACTAACTGCGAAAATGAAGGCTGTGATGTGCTCTTTTCCACTGTCATTCGCCACAATTCAAAGTTTGATGCCAAATCATCGAATTGAGAAGTGGCCGAGATACCTAGTCCGTCAAGTCCAGGTAAATATATAAGCATAGGAGGGGCTTCAGTCCCAGGAAGAGGATGAGTTTCCACAATATCTGAATGAATATCGTTCCAATCTACATTTGTTGAATCATAGAGTTTAGGCACTTGATTTCTCCATCCACCAAATAGTTGCTTGTTTGTTTCAGATGACGAAGAGAGGGATGGAGCGACATACGTGAAACTTACACCTACATCGGCCATTCTGACTTTGATTGATCCTCCACCATTTTCTAGATCTCTGTAAACGCTCCTCATATCTGTTACGAATTGTTCCATTGTAGTTTCTTCATCCTGAGATGTCTGCAGATCAGTTCTCTCTTGCTCTGTCTCTACGTGGACATCATTGTTATCATCTGATCTTTCTGTTAAATCGTTCGTTTTAGATGACACGGTGGGTACCTCGGCAATGTGATTGTCAGTGTCTTTCGCAACAGCCGATGACAAAACTACAGCCCTTCGGTGCTGATGCATAGGCGGCGAGAACGCCACCACTCTTGCGGCTACACATAAAATAGCAGCTGCAAACGGTGTAAAGATTTTCATGGTTACAAAATGCAGCCAACGCAAGTTATCGTTTATTGTGGATGTCGATACTTAATTAAACAGGCAACAACAGCAAACCACTAAGAACTTCTTTTATGGAACAACTCGTCGCTCCATCCGATCTCGACCAGCGACCAGCGAGCAAGCAAAGAAGCAGGCGGAGCGGGCGGGACAAAAATGAGTCAGTGCGTGAGAGCCCTTCAAGTAAAACTGAGTCAAAAAAGTCGCATCGTGAATCACGATGACTCATTCAATGCTTTCTGCTCGCTTTCACATTTGCGTTGCGAGACCAAGGAGCAAGAAGGGCGGAGGCAGGAGTTGGATTTATTCCTTGTGGATAGTTGGTACAATACGGAGAGTATATCTGCAAAATACAGGCAAAAGGCTTCGAAGCGCATTGCATTCAATTTTGGAACAAGAGGACGAAATCGAAAATGCAACGATCAAAGAATCTAGTGCTGACATTCTTGTCTCCACACCCCACTCGTTCTTTATCGGCTGTTCAATTTCTCCAACAGTTGTTTCAGTTGGCTCCTGTCGGCAATTCAATGCTGACTACGTCAACACAATCAAACAATAGCAATGATTTGTTGGATGAAAGGCATTTCGGATCATCTTCATCGATGTCATGGCACTCTACCGCTTGCGCATGCAACAGCAGTGGTACCATTCTTCATTTTTTATCTTTGGCGAATAGCAATGCAGACGCCAGTCAAATCAGCAAACATGTACAAAACTCGAGTCTTTCATTATTATCCATCAATGAATGTAGCATAACAGATGATGATGCGCTTACCAAATGCAGAGACCAATTATCGAACTCGATGGAAAACAACTATATTTTTGGAAGACATACCTATTTGTCATCATTAGAAGCGCGTTTCCGAGGAGGTACATTTTCAATGATGCAGAAGATGGGCAAAGGACTACAATCATCGTGGTTACTGCCAAAGACGCCAGCAATCAATTTGCATAGACCAAGTTCTCGACAATCTACATCTTCTGACATGACAAGTAGTAGTACTGATGATGACACAAACATTGTTACTGGTCTGAGAGAGCTGGTATTGCCATTCTTCCAAGAGTATTCGACAGTTCAAAGCGATCTATCAAAATCAAAGCTATCAAGACCGCTACCTGGATTATATCAATATGATGGTAGTGGACTAATTATGCGTCCATTGCCAGCTGCAGATGAAGACTTGAGACTACCTCCTCCTTCACTGATCTTTCAGTGTTCATCATTAGATGATGCACAAGAAGTAGTTGAAAAGGATTTAGGTGGCAAGACTTCAAAGATTGGATGGCGTGGAGATAAACACCGCGGGAGTTTGATTGTGAGCCACCCCTCTATTACAGGCTTGGATGTGAGGATAAGTGAAGACTGGATTTTATCGAGCTCTTTTGATGAAGCAGAGCAGGCAGTATTGGCTGGATCATTGGATGATTTGCAAAGCAGTCACGTCATGTCTGAAGGAAAGCATACTGATGAAGAAGATATTACTATTGATCCAAAAACAAACAATGCAGATTGTTGGGTTGAGGCAAGATCTAATGTGAAACGCCCCAGCGGTTTTCTGAAACGGTTCAGCAAGGATCCGAGGATTGCAAAGCCACCCCAACTCCCTTACGAGTAATATTGTATATAATGAGTAATATGGTATAATGTAGATGATGTAACATTAATGCTGTTGGTGAAAGGTTTAACTTTATTTCGAACGAATGCAGTATATGCAGGGAACAACAAGCAACAAATATGAATGAAGAAAGAAGTCACTACAAACCCAACTTGACCAGTTCTTTTTTCAGAATCCCTGCAAGGTAGCCCCCTTTACTTCTCATCTTTGATACATCACATGAGGAGAACGTCTCGAGAGCCTGCAATGCCGCATGCTCAGGAAGTCGCTTGAGCATTGAACAGATTTTGCCATCAAGCTGCTGCTCGACATGTCCAGTTGTTCGAAGATTCTGCAGAGCGTATTGAACCAAAGTGGAAAGATCCTGTTCGCTAGCAAAATTTTTCTGCTGAAAGGATTGCATAGGAGGAGGCGGGAAATTTGGATTGGCTGGGGCTGGTGGCTGTACACCAGAGAGAGCCTGCGATGCCTTGTCCGCAAGGGCTAAAATATCGAGGGGAGCTTGACCTTGGTTCTGCGGTGGACGGTTGACTTGACTTCCTCGTGCTTGTATTCCCATCATACCATGCGGCATCAATGCTTGTCCTAAAGCTGCATTGTTCACATTTTGAACTTGCTGCGAAACATTGTTATTGTTGGAATACATCGGCTGCTGCTGCTGAGCCATTTGCGGCTGTTGGTAGTACTGTCCTTGCTGACCCATCCCCATTTGCTGAGGCTGCACCGGCTGCTGCATACCACCAGGCATCATTTGTCCCGGGAGAAGTCCTTGCATTTGTTGTCCCATCTGCATTGGCATGTTTGGACGACGAGGCGGTGGCGGGGGAGGAGGTGGTGGGTGCATTCCTGGCACCGCACCCATTCCGTAAGAAGCACTCGCATTCCTATTCGAATCGCGATGCGAGGAGCTGCGCCTTGAATCACGATCACGATGACGCCGAGATCGATCTCTGGAACGACTTCGACTACGGCGGCGCCTGTATTCAGAACTGGTACTTCTGCTACGACTGCTGCTGTAACTTCGACTCCTCGACCTGCGGCGTCTGTGGCGTCTATCTCTATCATCACTTCTCCCGTATCTGCTGCTCTTTCTATCGTCGTCATCACGGCGTCGACTCCTTTTGTCCCTGTCATCTCTTCCGTAGTGAGAAGTACTGCCGGATCTTCCGTAATGAGAAAAACGTGGATCGACAGGTCCAGCACCATGATGTTGTCCATACATCATATTTGGCATTTGACCAAATCGCTGATTTTGCATCATTTTGTTTCCACCTCCCCTCTGTTGATTTTGTCTCTCCCCTGAGTTAATGATAGTGATAGTACAGTTAGTTCTGAGATGTAAAGTACAAGTTGTTGGAAATGAAAAGACAAGTCATATCACCGGGGACTACTTACCACGCATGTAACGATTCAAGATGCCCATGAAGTAGCTACCAAAGTTGCGAATTTCGCCCCGAGGCACGGCGTTGATTTCATCAATAGCATTGAGGGCATCCGACTCAGGGAGCATTTTCAGTTTTGTTTTCACCTTCATGTCAAGTTCTTCAGCTGTGCAGTATCCGCTCTGCACTAACAGGTCTAGTCTTGCCAAAACACGTTCTGTGAGCTTGTCGCCTTGAGGAACAACAGATTTGTCTGCTAAGGAACGCTGGTGGAGGTTTCGGTAACGCTTTAGGACTCCAAAGAAGTAGGCTTTGTTTTAGGTGGGGAAACAACATGGCAATTAGTGATCAGAGAATGCGTAGGCCGTGACGACGATCCATTTCTACTCAGCACAACGGGACATATCAGCGCATCGCCGAATAGATTTAAGTCTTACCTTCATGGCTTCTAATTTCGGATCCTTTTGTTTTAATAGCTTCGTCATACTCGGTCAAAAGTTCATTCATCTGGGAAGAAGAAAGCTAGAAATGCAAATCATGATGAAAAACAACGATGAATATGACTTCGATCTCGACAAGCCATAGCATAGCAAAAAGAAGCAGCAAACGTACCTGAAAAAATGCAATTTTAAGTGATCCAGTAACTTTGTTGATCAGCTCAGGTGTAACAGTGGAGGGCAAAACTACTCCGTCTGGCAAATTCAGTGAGGAGGTACCATCAAAAGAATTGGATCTGGTTTCACTCGAGGCAGCAATCTGGTCAGAAGAAACACTGGATTTCTTTGGAATAGGCGAGAGAATGATGGAGCTAGCTTCTGCAGCGGCGGGGGGAGGTTGTGATGGAGCAGTCTCGGTCGGCGTATCGGATTGTGGTGGATTTGCGTGGACTCTCGGATCTGTGGGGGGAACAGGGACACCAGCAGCAGCAGTAGTAGCGACTGGTTGAGGTTCGGGAGGAGAAGGCACGGTCAGAGTCGAATCGACATCAGTTGGAGGAGGTGGTTCTTCGGAAGTCATAGCGCAAATGGTAAGCTAAGAAGAAGATTGGTAAAAGATTTTTGTAGGGGATTGCGTGGCCAGGTGGTAGTCGAATTTAAAATGGCGGGTGATGATGAGAGGATGCTTTCAACTTCGTATTGAGGCAGTGTCATGCAAAGAGGAGAGGGAGAAATTCAGGGATGGGCTGCTGCGGATCTGAATCGTTTATTTTGAGGGGAAGAGATGCCAAGAGATAATAATGGGGTGGTGGGCAGTGGATATGGTACTTCTTATTGTGCGGTTGATTGTGTGCTGTGGTCGGTGGTGGATGGATCGGATTTGGGATTTGGCTGCGCGCGCTCGTTGTATTTTTGCTTTGGGGAGCTGATCCTCGTTTGGGATGGGGTGGCGGGGGCTTGCTTGCTTCTTCTTTCTCACTTTCTTTCTATGTAATCCCCTACCTGCCAGACGGACACCAGCTATATACATAGGACACACATCAAATAACACATTCGAGCTTCGTCAATGAATGTATGAGTATAGACTCAAATCATAAAAAACATTAAAAATATATTCATATTTTATTCAAATTAGTTAATCTTAGAAGCTCAAATAATGAAGGTATCGTATCTTTGCTTCAAACGATTGACCTTACTAACGTGGGCATGCCCAGTGGGCTAAATAGCCTCTTTGCGTTTTCCCCTATTCTGCTTCTGCGCTACGGTTTCTCCACATTTTTGTTAGTGAAGTGCTCTAGCTGAAGGCCAAAAT
>JALLBC010000088.1:0-13997 GCA_036939775.1 Skeletonema grethae | reverse complement strand
CACCATAATCATGATACTGAAAAAAAACTTGCAAGCTGAAAGCAAACGAACAGTAGTAGCTTTGTATTAATTTGTATCACTTCCTTACTTTTTCTGTGGTTGTTTCTATTGTCACCATGTCGCAAAGTAGCTGGTGTACTTCAAAAGGAAGCGGTAAAGGTGTCTGCCCATTCTCGGTGGCCCTTTTTGTTGGATCTGCTTTTTCCTATCTCAATTATCTCCGTCTAAGAAACAAATCAACCGTCGCCTCCAAAAAATGTTGCATTGACGAGCACAAAAAAACCTACATCATTGCGGGCGATATTGGTGGCACGAATTCTCGGTTTGCACTTCACCGCCCTGGGCAGAAAGATCCTCTTCTAGTGCATATATATCCCAATGAAGAAGCTCTAAAGACTGCGTCTACTTATCATCATGCAACCTTGGAGCCGTTTCTGAAGAAATGTCTCGCCGAGGTAGACGAGTGGAAGGAGTTGGGAGAGAGTGGAGTATTGTCTGAAATCCAAGTTGTAGGATGCTTAGCCACGGCTGGACCTGTAACGACGAATAATGACGTTTTCATGGTGAACCTTGGTCAAAGTGGTGGATCCATTGATGGAAATGAGATTGAACAGTGCCAAGACGGACTGTTATCCTTGGTCGTGAGATGCAAACTAGTCAATGACTTTGTAGGGCAGGGATATGGCGTGTTGGATTTGGACTTGGACAAGGAGGTAATTGAACTCTTACCAGGCTCCAAGGCAAAGATGAATGATCTTGCACCAATCTGTTGCGTAGGGGCAGGCACTGGTCTTGGTGAGTGTTTTCTAACCAAATCAAGCTTGGCGACTAAGCTGGGATATGAATGCTACCCATCCGAGGGTGGGCACGCTGACTTCGTCCCCAGGGGTCCACTCGAAGTTGAGCTGCTGGATTATCTCAAACGTAAATTTTCAGCCGAACACCGAATCTCTGTGGAACGTGTAGTGTCAGGTCGTGGATTGGCAAATGTCTATGAATTTTTAGCTCAAAAGTTCCCCGAGAGGGTACAACCGGAAGTGCACGAAGAGTTCTTAAATGCTGGCGACCAGCAGGGTCGTGTCATTGGCGTGAATTCCGGTACAGAAGGCAGTTTGGCACAGCAAGCAGCTCAGATTATGTTTGCTGCCTACGGATCTGAAACAGGAAATGCCGCACTCAAGTTCATCCCCATCGGTGGCATGTTTGTGACTGGCGGTCTCGCCCCAAAGAATATTGGTATGATTCAAGGCGAGGATAGCCCATTCATGAAAGCTTATTTGGATAAGGGACGTATGAGCGGACTGATTGAATCTGTACCTATCTTTGCCGTGATGAACGAAGACGTTGGGCTCAGAGGTGCTCGGGTTTGTGCCGAGAGGGAGTACAACGCAATGTAGATGCATGCTTATATAGGGGATTGGGCTATTGCAGGACATGTTCGTTATCACTCAGCCAGATAATGTCGCCTCTTAGAGGGCCCACCAGACGTACTTTAAAATTTCTGTTACATATATAGATGCATGCTTGTATGGCATCCAGAAGTAAAGATCGTATTGTAAAAAGCTCTTTTGTTACTTTTTGTTTCTATGAACTAACGATGACCGACACTGCATAAGAGATGGTTATTATTCCACTTGATTCAGAACCACACCCTTCCTCACAACAGCGTTCGTCTACACTAACACGGCATCCCCAATAATATTATCCCCCTGATTACTTTTCACCATAAAAAATCAAGAAGTCAATCTAAAGATCCTCATCGTCATCCTCAGGCAATGGCATGGCGGCGGCAGCGGCAAGCTCAGCCTCATATTTCTGTTTGGTTGCCTCATCGAACTGGAATTCAGGCGGTTGAAGTGCAGGAGCCTCCACAAAGTGAAGCTGATTGTCTCCTGACAACTTCCTTGCCAACCAAAGGAATGGCTTCTCAAAGTTGTAGTTAGATTTGGCCGAAATGTCATAGTATTGCAAGTTCTTCTTTCGATGGAAGGTAATTTGCTTGGCCTTAACCTTACGGTCCTTGATTTCTACCTTGTTTCCGGTAAGGACAATTGGGATGTTTTCACAGACGCGGGTGAGATCACGGTGCCAGTTGGGAACATTTTTGTAGGTGATACGAGAAGTGACGTCGAACATAATGATGGCGCATTGGCCCTGGATGTAGTAACCATCGCGCAATCCTCCGAATTTTTCCTGCCCGGCGGTATCCCAGACATTGAATTTAATTGGCCCTCTGTTGGTGTGAAAAACTAGAGGATGCACCTCTACACCGAGAGTGGCAACATACTTCTTTTCGAATTCTCCAGTCAAGTGCCTCTTTACGAAGGTAGTTTTTCCAACTCCACCGTCACCGACGAGGATGAGCTTGAACTCTGGCATATCCTGTTGAGCCGCCTAAATGTTTCATCATTAGTTTTGTTGGTTGGAATACGTGAATACAAGTCGCAAAGGTCAGAATAATGATAAAGGTTGAGGAAATGTCGTGATATAAATAATTCACCAGGTCAACGATTCTGCAGACAGGAGAAAGATACACTATCTTCCGATATATAATAGCACCACATGAGGTTCATCGTCTTCTGAGATTAGCAAGATGCTACACATAACCATGACAACAGAGGTAACTTTCAGCCCAAACTTGTCATTTTGTCTTCATAAGAAATAACAGTCAAATTCAAATGAATCCAATACATCACACGGTTGGAGATATGACCAATGCCGCCGAAAAGCACCGCGAATCCCGAGCTCCAAGAAACTGAACTAACGGATTGAACAATGTACCGCTGCATATAGACTTACCATTGTGATTATTTATTATTTCTATGCAAAATTAATTACTGTGGTCAATGCCTCTCACTCTATGCACTTCTTTTTTTGTCTTGGTTTGTGTGTGGGGTCTGTTGCTGTTGCTGGCGAGCCAAAAGCCAAAAGGCCAAAAACCCAACAGCAAAAAAGATTGGAGGTGAAAGCACGGACAGGTTCTCCATGTAGATAGAGAAAACGTAGTGGTACAGTATCCTCTCAAAAGCAATGCTCACACTTAGATACTTGCGTGAATGAATGCCATGCCATCTTGCATGCAGCGAGCTATCCAGAAGCAGCAATCAGTCAAGAAGGCAGGTCAGGTGCCTGGAGCCTAAGGGATAAGTACTAAGAGACCACTGCTGTTACCTTTTCTAGAGAGTCTTGAATCTGTTACATCCATTCATGTTACTGAATACTGAGTACAGCTAATATTTATTATTTAAACTGTTAACCGAGTCGATCAATCTATTATGATGTTGGATTGCAGAATGATGCCACTAGAGATCATTCTATCCGGCCACATGGGCCTTGACTTGAGATACTACACTGAGAGTAGTTTGAAATTGTGCCCGAAAGGTAGGTTTGTACCTATTGTCGGCACATTGTTCGTTTGAGGCGAGAGATTTTGGTAGTGCTTCGTGATGATCAAAGAAGAAGTGATGGTGATGAGACTTGACTTTTCTTTTAAGCCATATAATACAAGTTGTTTACCAAGTGAAGTCGATTGCTGGAAGACCGTTCTCGGCGTATGGCACAAGGTATGGGAACTCAGTTCCGCCAAGAGCGGTTTGGGTGGCAACTCCACCGAAGGCCATCATGGCAGCACGGCCGTTTTGGAGCTCCTTAAGCTTCATCATATCAACATCTTCCTTTGACTTGCCCTTAAGGAACTGAAGGGGGTCAAGCTTGAAATCACCGGCTTCCCTATCACTTTCTCCCTTGGAAACTTCGACAAGAACAGCACTCATGCAGAATTCAATGAAACCAATAGCGAAGAGCATGAATCCGAGAGATCCCTGTGAAACCATGATATCGTGAGCATGGTAGGAGTCAGGAACATCTTGGTAGAGTGATCCAGGGAATCGAAGAGGAACGGGCCCGAAGGCACCATCGGTAGCAAGCCAGCCAGTCCAGGCAAGCATAGCAACACGTCCATGCTTGAGTTCGGCCTCACGCATCCAGTAAAGCGTAGAAATTCCCTCTACTTCCTCCCAAGAAGGAGGCTGGATGAATCCAGCGAAGTTCTTAGGAATAGATGAAAGGTAGAAGGGATCAAATCCAACATCTCCAACATAGCTTCCGTCGAGGTTGATAGGACGGGGAAGGAAAGGCATGGATGCAGAACGCTCTGTCTTATCAACCATTTTGTCCCACATACGATCAGGCATAGCATCCATAGATGTCTTCATTGCCGACCCTTGTTGGGCGGGGGCAAAGGCGGCGGCAGAGCCGGCAAGGGCGGTGGCGAGGGCAAGCTTCATCATGGTGTCTATTGAATTTGTTAGTAGATTATGCAACGTACCACACTGCGATCTTGAGTTGCCAAGTGAGTCATGAGCTATCCACATGTTCCTACGTTGCTCTCATACATCGCATCTGCTGTGATCACTTCAACCGTGACTGAACAATAAAAAGTGACAATTCTGAAAATGTTACACATCATGTGAAACTACATAGAACTCTCTTGGGCCGCGGGCTGGCAGAGGCAATGACTTTGTACTCTGGGGTTTGAGTGATACTACTCCAGCTTGTTGCAGCTCGTTGGCTAAGGAATCTTTTTTCTTGTTTGATCCTACTGCACTGCCAATGATAGTAATGGAACGTCGAAGACCTACTAGTTGAGGTACTAATCTTTAGAGAAGATGGAAATATCTTACCTGAGTTGTCAAGTGAGAGGGAAATCTTTGAAGACACAGGGAACTGCTGCAGAGACAAATTTCAAGATGGCACAGCTGGTAATTTCAACATGCCCATGGTGATAGGCGCAAAGAGTTTTCATTTTGAATTGTAGTCCCTGGTAAAGGCTAAGATATTCAAATGCCAATTCAAAATCATGTTAGCTTCAATTTCTAAATTAGAGTACAGTTGCGATAAAAATCCTTGCAGATCGCACCCTTAATTTACAGCTTCCCATCTACTATCCCCATATAGTTTCAGCAACATGCTTAGTTGGCAAAGGCAAGGTAGTCATCAAATGATTTCTCCAACTTGTCCAACTTCTTGTTTACGTTGCTCAACCGAGTTTCCGATCTTGGCACACCAGGCTTCTGCTTCTGTGTTACTTCCAACTCAGTAATATCCTGCAGAATTGCTCTCACAATACGATCGGTACCACGCTGAGTATCCTCATCTAAGGCGGCGTTGATAGCATTCAAGTCGGTACGCACAACAGAGAAGTCGAAGTCCTTTCTGATCTTAGGTCCAATGTCAGTCTGGTTATCAGATGCAAGGGCGGCTTTCATATCAGCAACAGATTGTTTGTATCCACGCACAGCAGCAATTCCGTTTTGTACAGAGTCAGACTTGAGAATATCCTCATCGACAATGGCATCCTTGGGATCAATGACCTCGGGACTGCCAGCTCCGAATCCACCGTATTTAGCAGCGTTGGCTTGACCAGGGATAAGAGTGAATGCGGCGACAGCGGCAGCAGATTGCTGCAAAAATCCGATACGGGTGGTTACGTCATTCTCTGCATTGAGTGCTGTGAAAATAAAGTTAGTGAAAGAGATGTTGTAGAGAAGCAGTATGTATGAATGAGAGAACCATGCAATGAATATTGAAAGACGAATTCCGCATAAGTACTGAATAGCTCAACTTCTCATCTACTCCTAATGCCCAGAATTTTGTCCATCCCAGCCAGCGCAAACCAAAATTGATGCGCCAATTGTGAACATCATGAAAGTGACTGAATTTTGTATCATGACTTTCGTTTGATTTAAACTTACCAGTAGAGGAATGAGCATTTCCAGCACTTGGAGCGAAGGCCTCAGACCCAACAAGGAATAGAGATGTGACGAAAGCAGTGAATTTCATTTTGGATATTTGTGATTTGTTTGTTGAAAACCTGAAATAGTTGCAGCAGAGAAGATGGGTGAATGAATGAATGAATGATGATGATGATGATGAGAAAAAGAAACACTCAGGCAGGAGCTGGTAGTATTACAACAAGCTAACGAAGAAGGTCGCCTACGCAGAGATGATATCGTTAGCCACTGTTACTCACTGATTAGTATCGAAGTTATGGTTATGGGGTGGTGTCATGTCAGTTGCTTCCGGCTGCCGCGGCTTGCTGCTTGCTGTGTTGGTTCCTTGGATTTGCCCTATCCGCCCGCTGTGACGTCAGTTGCAGTATTGTGCACAAAGAGTCATCATCGCGGCCCGCGCCAAAAAGAAGCAAGCTGCGCCTGCCAAAAATGCCGACACGCATGCTTGCGTTGCTCTCTGATTCATCGATAACACTCACCTCACTAAGAGCAACAGAGGAACAACCGCAATCAAACCACTGGCTATCGTCTGATCTCATTCTCATTTTCTTGATTGATCAATAGAAAACCAACTATTATTTGAATACATATCTCCCAAACAAAACTAAAAATGAAGTCTTCAATGCAACTCAGTATGTTGGCTATTGCTGCCGCTCTTTCATCCACCAGTGCTTTTGTTCCAGCCGCAAAGCAATCAATAACATCCGTATCAAACACTGAACTCTATGCAAAGGGATTTGGAGCTCCTGCTCCCGAACCTCGTAAAAAGTCTGAAGGACAAATCGAACGTGAGCAGAAAGCATCTAAGTACGATGAAATCGCCGCCACAGGTGGACAAGAATACCGCATCTTCGTGCGTCAATTTGGATCAGATGATCAATCTTGGCTTCCCACTGGAAGTATTGCCGTGCCTCGTGGAGCGCAGGTATCGGATGCGGTATTTGCAAATGAGGAAGGCCTCCGATCAGCCATTATTCGTGCCTACCCTAAGCTTAAGGGAATGGAGATGGAATTTGAGTACGGTTACAACTTGAAGATATATCCTGATGACCCTGTTCAAGTTGCTAGCAAATCTATGGGCAATACAAGTGGACCGAGCTTTGGAAACTGGATGTCTAACTTGCTAAGTCCTGTGGATGCTTCGGGAGTTGCTCAGCCAGTTATCGAGGAGAAGAAGGACTAATTTTATTTGCTAATATCACACTTGTATAAAGAATAGAAAGATTTGTTAGTTTTATCTGCTAGTTCCGAGTTTTAACTTTCAACCTATGACGTTTAGAGAGCGCATTCAATCGTGACGTACATAATGCAATTGGGTCGTTGAGCCGCAACTGTTGCGTATTGACCAAACAGTGCTATGTGATGGCATTATGTATTGTTCACATGCATTAGAATGATGAAGAGTTACAAGCAGCTGTCTCTCTTGAAATTCTTAAGATGTAGTCTACTGGTACACATGGTCATTAATAGTTTTACAATGCAAAAATTACTTAGCTTCCGATATAATGCGGTTTGATGAAGTCGAACCTACTTGACTGATGCGCTTGCCTGCAGCATGCGCATCATGCAGAAGTACAAGCTGCAAGATCATGCTTGCCTTCTCTAGCAGAGAAATATCTTGGTCAATCTCAATTTCACTTGGATCTAACGAGATCTCGTCATCGTCAACGTCCTCATCATCACTAAAGTCTTCTAGCTCCATTTCATCTGTAACAGCAGCATAGTGTGCAGGGAAGAGATGATCTTCGTGATCATATCTTGTGCACATCCTCGACTTTGCATACTTGTATGCCTTGGCACCGAGTCGACTGCACAGGCAGAAGACTCTCCAGTCAAGAGCGGACGTAGCAGCACTTTCGGAAATAGCATCAGCTCTGCATGGGTCGTCTTCGAAGTAGTGTTGCTTTCCTGCTCCTAGCAAGCAGAGAGCAGTGTTGAGGGCGTGGTTGACTTCATCCGGCTTGACATAGTCTCCATCGATGCTGTCAATGACATCCAAGTTGGATGATTCCTCCATGGCTTCCTCAGCAGTGACATCAGTATTGATAACCGGGAAATCTTTCTTGAGTACACTATCAAGAATCTCACACGCGTCATGAACTATTCTTGAGACCCTTGCATGTCTAACGAAGAGAGACACGGATGACTCATGCATGCTAAGTGGCGGAAGAGGAGTACGAAATCGTAAATGTGCTCGCTGTAGCATAATATTTCCAATTATCGTCAGTTTCGCATAGTGGTCGCGATTGACTTGGTGAAGAGCGCAAAGAGATGCAGATGTCGGTCCTAGGTATGAGACGACATTGCAAAACAGCTCGTAAGGTAAAGACGAATATGATGACGCTTCACAGGATTCGTTTTGGTCGTCTTCACTGGATGGAGCGGATAGTAAAACTTGAGAAGGTGGCGGAGTGATAGGAGCAGTTCTCGTTTCCTTTACCATGCTTAGGCTTATAAACCTCGGCGGCTCTATAGCGCCAGGTGCTTTACGTTTGCGAGTAGTCGACATCATTGTTCAGACCGAAGATAATGAAGTTGACTGCTGAGATATGTTGTGGATGCTTGTGTGCGCATCCATTGGGTCGGTGCGGATGTCATTGTTGGCGCCGTTCAGTAAGCAGTACGTAACTGCTGGTAGGTGTGATGTGGACTCCTGATGTGGTTGCGTTGCGTTGCTTGACTGTTCCATTGAGGTGTTTTGTGCGGGCGTGGTCTTATTTTACTTGCTCTCTGCGTCGGCGGCAAAGTAGGTTAAACATCACTTCAAAAGCTTCGTTGCAAATAACTTATTAGTAATAACAGTTTAGTCAAATTTCCTCTAAAGATCAACATGTAATGATACAGATACGAAGCTGAATCTCCACGACCACACCTTTTTTTTGACTCACAAGGAACACATCATGCGCTAAGCACTAAGTAAAACACGTCATGGTGTGTGTGCTCTTGGCTCCTCTCAAAAACGTTTGTGAAAAGCGTTCTCAATGATCTCATAATCACAGTTCTAACACAAACCACACATCTCTACACTTACAAACATGATGAAGCTTGCTCTTATCTCCGCTCTTGCCGGCTCTGCCGCTGCCTTCGCCCCCGCCCAAACTGGCGCCCGTTCCACCAGCCTCAATGCATTCTCCGCCGCCGACCTTCCCGGAGCTCTTGCCCCTGTTGGATTCTTCGATCCTCTCGGCTTTGCTGAGAAGGCTGATGAGGCCACCCTCAAGCGTTACCGTGAGGCTGAGATCACCCATGGACGTGTTGCCATGCTTGCCGTCGTCGGATTCTTCGTTGGAGAGGCTGTTGAGGGATCTTCCTTCCTCTTCGATGCTTCCATCTCTGGTCCTGCCATCAGTCACCCTGGACAAGTTCCTGGAGGTTGGGATGCCCTCATCATTGCCGGAATTGGTTTTGCTGAGTTGCAGCGTGCCAAGACTGGATGGGTTGACCCCGCTGACGTCAAATTCGACCAGGCTGGTGCATTGAACTCCGATTACTACCCTGGTGATATTGGATTTGACCCACTTGGCTTGAAGCCCGAGGATCCTGAGGAGCTTAATGTCATGATCACCAAGGAACTTCAGAACGGACGTCTTGCTATGCTTGCCGCCGCTGGTTTCTTGGCCCAAGAGGCTGTTGATGGAAAGGGAATCCTTGAACACTTCTCATCTTAAGCAGAAGAAAACAAAAACTGAATAGAATAGACAAACTGGGGTGATGTGATATGATTCCATTGTACAAATACATAGAAAGAGATTAAGCTAGAAAATTGCACTGCAACTATGAAAATACGCACTTACTGTCTACATACTTATAGTGCGTTTCGTTGCATCTCCCTCTAGAGGCCAGCAGTTGCATTTTCATGCCGAAGTGACTTGTCTATCTCCTTCTTCACTTCTTCCAATCCACTTCCGCATTAGATTTGGAAAAAGCTCAACAAAAGGGCCGTAGTATTAAAGTAGTGCAACTGACCTACAACCTAGCAGGCAGTATGAATTTGAATACCAACATGACATCTTTTTGTCATATTGTAGGTGAGATAAGGCAACTAAGTATTACTTAGCATTGGACGAGGATCAGCTCCCGGTATGTGGGCAGATGTTGTGATTACCGCTTCAAGCGTATTTTGGTCACGGGTAAACAGGCAATACCAATCAACCCGCCTCAATTCCGTCAAAAACCCATTTTTCCCCGCCCGCCTTCGCCACATAAACAAAGGAGCACAAAAACGCAAAACGCCAAACGCCTGCGTGAAGAGAAAGCTGTCATTAGCGGTAGAGGCGAGCGTATCAATACAGTGACAGAACAATAAATATGGGACTCACTGCTATGCTCGTGGGAGGCATTTCCGGAACCGGAATGCAAATGATGAATAATGCGTTGCAAAAAGTTCCTCTGTCAAGGAGTAAGTTTTTTCGAAATTAATTCAGTATTTTTGGAATTTGTTCTCCGAGAATAGCCAACCGTAGGTGGGGGGATGGTTGTTATTTTAATCTTTCATCATTAATAATATTTTGGCTGATATATGAGATGATTAAAGTTAAATGCGGCGGGCGCTAGGGCTGCCTACACATCGGCTGCCAATAATGTGTAGGGTAGGGGTGATGGGTCAATTTTTTTGACACACATATAACTCATGTATTGTAACTCCTCGTGCTTACCTTCGTTTCGTTACTGCTCTCTCTTGAATCATAGAACCATGGCTTCATGTCACATATTTTTTCCTTGGGGGTTACATTGGTCAGCGTTGGGTCAGGCTTGAAAAGGAATTAGTGATGGATATTAATGAAATTCGTGCTGATAAGGGACTTCCTCCTATGATCGCCACTAATGCGTGGATAAAGTATGATAAGCCAGAATAAACACAGGAGCTAGCAAGGTTTTGTAATATATCATGCGGGCTATTCCTTAGATCAGTCTTGTGTGTCATAAAACAAGTTGCAAATTAGTCAAAGTTGGGGGAGGGGGGATAAAGAGCGAGATGCTCTAGTGTGTAAGAATTGCTAATTATTAGCAATAAATTTGAAACAACTGGGGATTTGAAGTGCAACTATGATTTTAGTGTTACTTTCAATGCAAAACCTTCAGCCCCTCTAGCGCGCCCGTACTTCATTACCTTCCTCAATCCAAAAGACATCACTCGTCTCATTCTTTGAGTTGCCACTAAAAAACGTGCCGAACAAGATCTTCCCTCTTTCCCGTCTGTATTCAGCCAAAGCTCTCAACGTGTTACCTTTCATTCCGGAGTCAGGATCAATATCAACCATCTGACAACGGGCACACTTTCCTATCGCATTGAGTTCTAAAGTATTGCCCTCATTCTTTATGCAGATTTTCTGCCAAAGATCTTCTGGGTTGCTCGTAACCTGTTGCTCGGTATCCTTCTGTGCATCAGAGCTTGATGATACAACTATGTTAGGTCGAAAATGTCGCGAAACAACTTGTTTTCCCCAGCCTTGTGAAGAGATAACCCTGTTGAGTGCGGTGATTGCATTTTGCGACAGTAGCAGCAGCGAAGCCTCGTTGGAATATGCCAATCCATCGTCCCGTCCATTTCTAGACAGTGCCGCCTTTGTCTTGCCCACATGATGACGAGCTAGCCAGCATCTTACGCCAAGAAATGAACTAAACCAAAATGATGCTTTACGACCACCCCAAATCGTACCCTTGCACAAAACACCACAAACCTGCACATCTTCAGGATGAATTGACTCGTCATTATTGGTCGATGTATTCAAACTCAAAACTAAGTCATCGCAATGAGGTGCAGATACGACAAGACTGTTCGTGTCTAAATCTATACGTGGGTGAATTTCGCTCATCCGAGGGTGAGAATGTAGCCTCATTGCTGACCCAGACGAATCAACAAGAGCAAACTCTCTATCAAACGACAATCTACCCGTTTGGTGAATAGGCCATCGGTTCACCTTCATCGCAGCGCAGCTTTTGATTGGAAACACAAATAGACTTTCGATTACTGCCATGCTTTCATTCGTTGAGTTGTCAGTGCTTGTCTCAGTTGAGAGGCGTGCCCTTGGTGACAAAGACAAAGCATCTTCTCGAGAGACAAACACCTTTTCAATGAAGGCTACAAGTGCATTCAAGTCTTCCCACAAACTATCTTTGCCAAAACTAGCTCGTATTGCACCCGTCGGTTTGCCATTGATTACACCTCTTCTGTCTCCACAGACATGACCCGATTGGTATTGATCGAGCACATCGGATTCTGTCAGAGAGAGAGCTTCTTGACACGCTCCAGGATTACAAAAACATCCCGTTCTTAGCTGAATTGGAGGAGAGTTTAATGATGCAAGTCGCGATACCTCGTCATATCCAATTATGCAACCATCTCGATCTTGAATATTAAACGCAACTGTGGGACCAGGGCTTAAGATTCCATCTCTGGCATTGCTTTTACTCGATGAGATGCCCCACTGACCATAAATAAGTGCAACTTGTGTCCCATTATCATGGAGCAATTTCCCCAGTCGACGCACAAGCTCTTCAGCAAGGCAAGTAGCATGGGAGGATATGACCTTCATACCCCCCAGAGACTCCAGCTCTTTGAAGCCATTTTCAAGTTCTAATATTCCTCGAAAGTGTTCTGTACCATGAACAGTTACACCCAGGTCCACAAACTCTCCACGTCCATCTTCGTTATTTACACGCCGAGTATTTCTGGGAACTACAAAATCTTTACGTGGGAGCACGACATCAACTGAGCCTCCACCAAAGTAATGCCGCGGAGAGTCCTTTCTGCCATCCAGCAGTAATTCTTCGCTGGAGTTGATCATTCCTTCTTCGGGCACAGACGTGATCCCTTTTGTTTTGGGGCGTTTTTTCATTATCAAAACACCAAGTCCAGTAGGATATCCAAACATTTTGTAGAAAGATGCAACAGCGTAATCTGGTGCGCACGCATTCGGTATATCTACTTGACTTGTCGCTGCAGCTTTCGCAGTATCAAGCAATATATTCCATTTGTGGCAGACCCGTAGCTTACCAGTGGGACACTGAAAATATGTACAAAAGGTAGATGCTCGGGCCGCAGCAACTGTATGACTCCAATCAAATCGATCACCGCTGAAATTGCATTCAAGAGGCAGAACAAGCAGATGGTGCACCCAAATTGTGTTGCAATTCACTGCTGCCCTTCCTTCCTCACCCGTATGGAACGAAGTTTGATTACTTGCATTGTTGCATTCTGTATTATTCTCATCTTTTTTCTCTTCACAAAAGCCAACAGGTTCACGACTCTTTGGAGCAGTTTTGTACGAAATTGTTGCATCAACTACATTGTGAAACCATTGTGGAGTCGCTCTCAAAAGTTCCTCTATCGAAACACAGTAAAATGTTGACCCCCTCTCTAAAGGAATATTGCGCATCCCAATAACCGATGTGTGCACATTCTTGGGATATAGAAACATTGATTGAAATTTTATTGACTCGAGATTGTATTGCAGTTCTGACGAAGTATCACGCCTCATTCGAATTTGAGAATGTTGTCTTGTTGTAAATTTTAGAGAACTCCAAGGAAATCGTTCTGCGATAAGTTTCAAAGAAGCTGTTGCACCAGATGTAAATACAAACTGATATTCTTCCTTGGTTTTCACTTCATTCTCTCCCTGTTCTTGGTCTTTATCGTCGGTATAAATTTCATCATCGATGCCAAAATGTACCCTTATTTTGTCCTTGACTTTTTGTGTTGCCGTATATGTCCTATCCGATGCAAGTCCACCTCCAATCGAATGAGGATTTGCCAAGATCTGAGTTTGCGTCGATAAACTTTTCAATTGTGACTGTGTAGGGAGTGCACTACCTGCGTAATCTAAATAAACTTCTCGCTCCACAGGGTCCTGTGTTGTTTGTTTGTTGCCAATAGTATCGTCTGGTGCGATCTGTAGCGGTGGGATGAGTGAAGGGAATTCTACTTTTCTCCAATCATCTATAAATCCTTTCTCAGAATTTGAGTAACCATACCTACTCCCAACTCTTTCTAGGAACTCAAGTTTGCCGCATAGCGTTGTAGATAATGCAGACTGCTGCTTTATTGCTATCGTTGGCGGATATCGCTTTCTGCTTCTCATGTAAAACAAAATTGATAGAATGATTGTTATTATCGCAGTCACGATGCTTTGGGAGAAGAAGTTGACATTCGAATTATCAAAACAATAATTGGCAACCCATCGGACGAAGATGGCTGCATCTTCA
>JALLBC010000087.1:0-18423 GCA_036939775.1 Skeletonema grethae | reverse complement strand
AAAAGTCTATTCCAGAGGGGGCACTGTAAATGCCCTACTGTTATCAGCCCGCACTCCCTGGCTCCAAAAAAAAGCCGCAAGCGCAAGATGCGAGATGAAAATCGAAGGTGAAGGATAAAATCGATAACATAAGCAGCTGATAGATCCCACAACATTGTCATTATCAGCACTAATAAAGAAGTAAAGGCATAACCGCAGCGTCATGGCTCCCGTAGTTATTTCCTCTACCGGAATACCCCGCCAAACAATCGACAGCCCTGAATTGATTTCGTTGATTGAGCGGCTATCAAAATTTGACCCCAAGACCAACGATGGCGTATCTGTTGATGGTGCGGGGATGGATATCGACACAGATGAAGCTGTCGGTGATAAAGTTGCGGTTTCCCCACCGTTGGATATCGACGGACTTGTCGATGAATTAAAGAAGTATCAGCGATGGAGATTTCAGGAGCAGGTGAGTCTAGAGTGTGCGCATCGTAATATAATATGTCGTTATGATCTACTCTGTCTGTTTGCCATGTCTATAATAAAATGAAACGAAACAATTAACAATTTAATTCCCCACCAATTTCAGGCTGATCTTCACGAATGGACGCATCCATTGAATGCTATCGATGCCGCCCTCAACTACTTCTTAGACGCATATCCTTCCCTTTTACTACTCCCGCGAGATAGGGGCAGCGATTGTGACAACAAAGATGCACCCACCGCCATTGAATCGAATCTTACAGCAGAGGAAACACCCCAGCACGTTGTATCATCTCTGGAACATATCTTGACATTTCTTGCCACCCTTCTTCGCAACTCAATCAACAAGAATATCTTCAACTCCATCTTTGAATTGTCTTCCCTCCTTGCGGCATCTTCCGACTCGATTGCCTCTCTTGCCCTTGAGGCGCTGGCGGCATTAGCTACGCCTCCCATGTTGCATCGGCAAATGACCCCAGAGTTGGCATCTCATACGACGAGATTGCATTCCATGACGATGAGCAGTGTACTCGCGAGAAGATTGATGGACATGGCTAGGGGATGGGGAACCAAGGGGAGCGGGTTGGGATTACTTCAATGCATCAGCAGCGCTTCTGCCACTGCTGTCGATCCTGATTTCAGCGATGATAATTCTGACGATGACAAAACTCCTTCCAAACTTGACCTCTCCTTTCAATGTCATATCAAGGGGACTCTTGTTTCGATTTCAATTACTAAAGAACAACTAATGTCGGTGGATCCCAACTCCATGTCGCTAGATTCGGATCATGCCAAGCGGCAAAAGACAGGAATCCAAACGAAAGACTCTCGATCACTTGCGCTGAAGCAACAGGAGCAGCAATTCAAATCGACTGCGCAAGTATTTCAGGAATCTATTGCTAGGTTGAAGGATGATTTTTCGACGAAAAGTAACAACAGCGACAATAACAACAACAACAACACCATCATCAGCAGTGACTTCTCGATATCACCCGAACAACAATTCACGCTCCTATCCATGATTCGGCTCTCAAAAGCTTTCTACCAAAATTCTGATACCCGCGTGTCTGCAATCAAGTTACGTCTGCGTGCGTTGATTACAATACTGTACACTCTATCATCTGTGGAAAGCATTACTGCTTACTTCGTGGCGCAACCTGAATTATGCGGAGAAATAGTGGACTTGGTAAGACCCACCGTGAGCAGTGGTGGTGCTGCGACATCTTCTGATGGTGGTGTATCGGCCGCATCTCCTTCCGAGAGTGAGAGTAGCAATCCAATTCTGGCACTTGCGGATTCCCCTCAAGTACCGTATGACCTGCGTGCGCTTGCAATCGAAGCTTTGACTGCGCTTGTGGCAAGACGAGATTCTCCGGCTGGGTCATTCAATATTGCAGCGAGGCAGGCTAACGTACTAGCGGAACTGGGGGTGGGAAAGGGACAGTACTTGGGACTGCTGCCAACTTTAATACGATTTTCATTGGCAGCGCTGAATTCTTTCTTGCTTCAAGAAGATGCCAAAGGAACGAAAGGACAGGGCGATGACACGAATAATATTGATAACAATGGAGATGGGAGCGATACTGGATTAGAACTTGGACTAGCTTTTTTGAGAGCGACAAAACCACCACCTTTACCGAGAAAGATTCGGCAGGAGCGCGCCTTAGAATTCATCGATGCGGTACTAACATTGACTTCTACCGTGATCTCTGTGCCGTCAGGTACATCTGCTCTGACGGATTGTGGTATCATCCCTGCATTGGTCAGCACCGTTGCACTTGACAGCCAAATGACTAAGAATTTCAACAATTCTTCATTTGTGGAAGGAAGCGAAGAATCATATTCCGACAGCTTACTGAAATTCATTACCGCGCAAGCAATTCAAATATTGGAAGGTGCCATAGTCACCCACACGAATGCTTTATCAGCGTTTCATGAATTAAAGGGAGTAGATGTCCTAGTACAACGGTTGAGTTCAGAAGTGGAAAATATTAGAAAGAATTCGTCACAAGGAGAAGATAATGATGCTGTCATGGAAGGTGTTCACGGCACGAAAGGTGAAAAGCCACGCCTTCAAGGGGCTCAACGAGTAGTCCTGTTTAGTGCCGTGAATTGCCTTACGGTCGTTTTCCACTCGCAAGACGCATCAGCTGGAGCCAATGTTGCTTCGCCACCGGGTGGGGCACTGCTTCGAAAGCCCGAACTAATGGCAGCAGTACTTGATATCATAGACAATGTTGAGTCATACGGTGGCGTTATGGCAGCACTTGTAGCCACACTTTTGGCAGACGTCATGAATTCGGATCCTCAATCAGTTCACTACGTGCATAGTTCTGGATTGGCAAAGTCGTTCCTTTCATTGATCATAGGCAAAGAAAATGAGATGAAGAATGTTCTTGGAGACGATGTCGAAAAATGGGGCGATCCCATCATTGAACCTTCAGGAGAACTTATCATGGCTATTCCAAATGTTGTGTCAGCGCTTTGTCTGACAGAAGCAGGCGCCAGAGTTGTCGCAGAGGCAAATCCTTTTCCAACAATTCTCTCCATTCTTTGCAGTCCAAAATATACCATGCCAAATAGTCGATGCTTGTTGAGTGAAATGGCGGCAATAATCGGCTCGGGGCTTGATGAAATAATGAGGCACAATCCCGTCTTGAGACCAAGTATTATTAAGGCGGTAGTTCAGCTAATGAAACGTATCGTGTTTATTGGGAAAAACCTCACACTTCAGGAACAAGGCATGCATACTTTGGCTATCGTTACTGATGCCATGGAAATTGCTCGAACTCAACTGATGCAGTATGGTAACAACGTTACCCAGCTACTGGAGCAACTTTTCCACAACGGGGACCATGTGTCTCCTTTTTTAAGTGCAGGTGGGTTTGACGCGCTACTAGAATTAGCTCGTTGGTCCATTATTCCCCACGGAAGACAGCTGGTCGCTCATGCCTCATGTTTGAGCAACCCATCGATCGCCTGTCTGACGCACTCGAGAACTGCAAGCTCCCTCTCGCTGGTGGTGAAAACTGTTGCAGGTTCCGTGGACCCTCAGAAATTACTGCAAAAAGTTAGTTCTGCCCTGTCGACACAATTAGCTGATCTTGACACGAGTGTGACTTTGCTTAGAGATGCAACAAGGAACGACAAAGTGGGTGACTTTTCTTGCGACTACATTTTAGATGGTATACCATGCACTGCACTTTACGACATCGTATTATTAGACGAGAAAATGTCTTGTATTGTCGCTGCGCTTTCCGCATTTTACCGATCTATATCCACGGTGGATTGGCTGACAAATACCCTTGCTGTTGTAATCAAGGCTGCTGTTCATCGGACAGCCGAACTTGGTCTGGCACAACGCCGAGAGAATGGATGGAAGAAGGAGATCGCATCGGAATCGTTTGGAAAACTAGTTACCAGAATTTCTGAGTTACATCGGTCAACACTGTGGGAAGTCTGCAGGATACGAACCAAACCAGATTTTGATGAAAGAGAGTCTATCAGAAGCCTTTCATCGAAGGAACAGCTACTCTACAAACTTAGAATAGTCTGCCAAGAAGGTGCCATTGTGAGAAACGGGATAGAAATTGATGGTTGCGAAAATGTTGGGACAGTAGAAATGGGCGAAGTAGTCGAGGCATTTGACCGATGCATCAATAGCTCCGGAGTCTTACGATATCACACTAGAAGAGGATGGGTTTCTGAACTCACTCGGGGTCATGCACGCGAGAATATTGTTGAGGTTATCGAGGTTGTAAAATCCAACGCTGTTTCTCCCAACCGTGGCGTCAACAGTGATTTCGAAAGAATTGAGTGCGCTGTTCCTGATCTGCGCAGTGTAAGTGCGACTGTGATGACAAAATTGCACAGCAGTCATTTAAATTTGTTTGGCAGCCTTGAAAGGCTCATCATGACAAGTATTCGACTGGAACGATCGTCACTGTCACTTTCGAATCAAAATCTTGGGGAACATGCTGTAGCCGCCTGTAAGGTCATGTCGTCCAACCTGAAGAAAGATTTTCAGTTTCCTCATGAGCTGAGGAATGATGACGAGAAGAATATTACGGAGGACGCCACCAAATGCATGTATTTTGGTAACATTATCAACCTTATGCATACCTGCATGTATGAGGAGAAACGAGATAGAAGATCATTCAACATTCCGCTACTCTTGAATTTACTAGTTTCCTGTGGATGGACGGATGGTGTTTCGCTTCCAAAAGATTTTTCTATGTCGCAGCCTGCAACGGACTTCTTATCGGCTGTCCAATTTGTTTTGAATCACAGCCTTAGTGATATGTCGACTTTCGTGACTACAAAAGCGCCACGAGAGGAGATTGCGGCGTCATCGCCAAGAAAACAACAACGTGTTAGCCGTGCAGTCGCATCATCTCTACCTCCTACACTGACTTTTCTCAAAAGGCTTGTTTCGAGATCACTTTTTGTCGAAACTCAGATGTCCAATGCTTTGTCGAGAATGAAGCCATCTGATTATGTATCTCTGATCATCGACAAAGACTCGATCAATCAATTGACGGTTGATATTTCGACAACACCGAAGTTTAATGGAGGTCGTTTTGCGAGAGCTCTGCATCTAAACATGGCCAAGATGACTCACGAAATTTGGTTGGACAAAAGATTGTGCTGCGTCCCCGCACACATTTTGAATCCATTGACATCATACACTAGAGAACTAATATCAAGTTTAGAAGAAGGAGGGAAGCCTGTTTTTCCTCCCGAAGAAAACAATGGATTAGGAGGGTCAAGCAGACCTCGATCCAATGATAGGGCCAACAGGATTCTTTCATCCTTGAATGTTTTGCTCGGGCAAAATGTCGATGGTGGCGATGCTGAACCCTCGGAGCCCTTTTCACCCAGTGAGGATTCTATTGAGAGACTTTTGGAGATGGGATTCAGTCGAGATGGCGCTATTGATGCATTAGAGACTGTTGAATCAAGTGAGTCTCATGTGATGCTTCAATCTTGTTGTTGTGAGATTTTTGTGTGCTCAACCTTCCAATCTCCTCACCCCCTCCTTAGATAATGTAGAAATTGCCATGGAGTATTTGCTTGCACACCCACCAAGTTCTCCTGGGACATTAGGTATGTTGATCTGTGTCATCTTGTATCTCCTTTCGGTGCTTAATCATTTCATCTAAAAAGACTCTTTTCACAATTGATGCGATCTCTAGAACGACGAAGGGCAGCTCGCGAGCAACGACGTCAGCGACAGCAGTCCCAAAACAGGCGCCAGGAACCAGCTTCGGGCGACGCTGATTCAGCGCCAACAAATAGCACTGGGGATACTTCCAATCAATCTTCTGATACGCATACCAACGACAACAACGACGAAAAATCGAAGCCGGAGCCTCATGAGAGGAAGGATACAGAAAGGGAAATCGAGGAGAAGTCAGCTCTCGAAGCGAAGGAGTACGCGGGCAAAATGAGACAGGCATTCGTCAAGATTAGTTTAGATATTATTGAGGGAAGCAATGATTGTAATCAATATCCAGGTGCGGTGGAGTCAGCAGAATACATTGATGGTGGGAACAACATTGGTGAAGGTGACTCAGAGGGTGTCACAGTCATTATCTCAAATTTTCTTCTCACCATGTGCAAACGAAGCGAAGAAATTGCGACAAAAATTGCATTGGATTTAATTCGTCGATTGAAGGAGAATATTGACATCAAGTCTAAAGATCATTGTGAAGTGAAAGAAGGATGTGAGACCAAGTTTGCGGCAATCACGCATGCGTGTGTCATCGTGATGCGGACTATGCCTAAGTTACGACCGCTTCTTCTTCGTGAAGGGGCTGTAATTTGTTTGCTTCACTGCGTCCGGAATGTAACAACTTCTCCTGCGCTTCGCGACGGAAAAAGTCAGATGATTTGGCCAAGATGGCTTGCACCGACACTTCTTTTGCTAGAGGTGATGGCTCAGTGCACTTCAGTGTCACTTGAAGATGTTGCGGGCGTCAAAGACTCGGAATCGGACGATAATAAAAAGAAAGGTGAATTCTCCAAGGTACTCTCAGAGCACAAGAAGCAGACTTCAATGTTAGCCAAAACAACAAAGCAGCTGATATCGTCCTTACAAAAGGACACGGTCTCGAAGAAGAAAAAGGACAAGAAAAGCAAGCAATCCAATGGTGATAAACATGATGACGAGGGCGCATCGTATATTCAAATTCCACCATTCCTGCCTCTGATTCTGTACGAACACGCAGAACAATGCATGATAATGTGTCTGCAACTTCTCGGTCTCAGAACTAGGAAGATTTCTACTACAGAGCAAATTTCTCCGCCTCCGGGCGTAGTCAATGCTATTTTGGCTCTTTTAATAAGGGTCGTTCACTCCCAGAAGACCGCGGCTTTGTGTTTGCAAATGGGCGGGGCGGATTTGATTGTCGCTCTCCCAGATCGATGTCATTTCCCAGGAAGCAGTAGCCTTGTAACATTGCTGCTACGTCGTTTATTGGAAGACGAAGCAACTTTGCAGGCCATGATGGAAACGGAGATCAGATCTCAAGTGACAAAAATCTGGAGAAAGAATAATCCTCGGTCAGTCAATAGCCCGGGACAACCGGTGGCATCACTGAAGTCTTTCATGAAAGCTGTCACTCCAATCATATGTAGAGACCCTATGATCTTTGTTAGAGCAATTTCAACATCTGTCAAAATTGAACCGCCGAGTACTGGATCGTCATCTCTCTTGAGTTCGCGTGATTCTCAGGTAGTTTTGCTACCTCCCGAGCAACGCATTAAGAACTCCAAGTTATTGAGCCCTCATGTACACGTCGCTGCTGACACACTTGAGAGCTCCACTCCAAATGCAAGCAAAAAGCCAGCTAGCCAAGAAGAGCCACTGAAACGAGGACGGGGTAGGAGCAAATCCCCCCATCGCTCCAAAAATAAATTGATTCAATTGAACGGGTCGCCAGCATCACATGTTACTTCATTATTGCTTGGGGAGGTGTTCAGGGCGCAATCCGAAGATGACAAGATTTCTCCGACATCGGTAGAAAAACAGCCATTTTTATCAACTGTTGATTACCTCGATATCTTATCTGATCTTGTCCTTGCCATTCCTGCATGTGGTGCTGCAATTCATCGTTACAAGCCATCGAAAAATGATCACTTTCATCATGCTCTGTATGGTTGTGCAGACCCTGCACAAAATACTGTTAGCTTCTTATTGCACAAACTCATTCCTCAACCACGTGTTGACCCAAAGCAGCATGTCAATTCCGACGAAACGAGCAAGAGGAGAGCTTTCACACAAGCCAGAAATTCGCAGTCTGCTGCTCGACTTATAGTTTGTCTTGTTGCCCGCTCAGGCGAGGGACGTCGGCGTGTTATTGCTGATTTGATGTTTGCTTTAAGCGGTGGCCGCTGTCCGTTTGAAAACAGAGTACTCGCACCCGCTCTATCGAATTCGGTCACAAAACAATGGGAGAAAGATATCGAATGCTGGGCATTGCAGTCCTGGGGTGAATTGTGTACAAGCCTCTCAGCACCGCGCTTCAACAATACCGTCATCGATGTTGATTCCAAAATGCTTAGCTTTGATGTTGTCAAATTGATGCTCGACTGTGGAGGTGCTCATGCTTTGATTTATGCCATTGAGAGAATTGATCTAAATCATACCATGGCGCAAGCAGTCGCATCATCGTTGGTCAAGCCGCTTGAAATTCTCACTCGAGGAGCTGTTTACAAGACAGTAACCGAAATGGCCGAGAAGGAGAAAGCGAAAGCCAAGTCCGAAAAGGAAACAAGACGAACTACGTTTGGCCCCTCGCAAAGGAGTGAGTCTGCCTTTGCTGATGATGCGATGCTTGAAGATGGGTTTGATGCTGATACTGCAATGAATGCAAGGCGGAACTTTTTAGAAGAGGACGACAGCATGGGAGAGAATAGCAGTGACAGCAGTGTCGAAGACAGCATGGATGATGAAGAGTTAGATGAAGAAGAGCTTGAGGTCCGCCTTGGAGGAGTCGATTACTCCGACGACTCTGAAATCGACGACAGTGATGGCGATGACAACAGTGACGATGACGACGAGAGCGATGATGATGATGATGATGAAGACAACGAGAGCGATGACGACGAAGATATGGATGACGACACTGAAGATGATGATGGAATCGATGAGATGGATGAAGAAATGTTTCTAGATGGAAGAGAAGAAGAATTCACGATTGACGACGAAAGTGACTTCTTTGGGGGAGACGCCGAAGATGTTTCAGCGATGGAAGGGGCAGGTCGGGCGAATGGCGCTGACCCCGACGATGTTATGGACGGATGGACAAGAATCGATGCCATTGGCGGAGACGCTACTGGGGGTGGTGGTATTACTCAGCAAATGGCAAGAGTTCTAGGTCTTGGCGGAAATCGACAACGACAACAGGGAACTGGTGGCCTTTTGAATGCGGCAGAAGCTATGTTAGGTAACATCTTGCGGGCAGGTGAAGTTGGGATGGACTCTCTTTCAGAGATTGAAGACACTCTTGGAATTCGAATCGCAGTACGTGGAGACGAAAGAAATGGGAGGGGAGGCGTGGCTGGGCCAAACCGCAGCGATACTTCTGCCCGTAACACGTTCGGGGTGACAGTTCGACAGGCTTTGCCACCTGACGCTGGGAACGCGAATTCGAGTGCACCGAGAGGCTTCATTAACACCAATCCAATGGAGTACATATTTGGTGGACCTGCAATCATCCTAGGAAGTCAAAGCTATGATGTAAGTTCTGATACAGGGAACGACAGAAGAGACCAAGCTCCTTCAGTTTATGACATCCAACTATTTCCTGGTGGCCTTGCTGCATCTGCACACTCAAGAGCCCAGCCAAGGCTCCATCCACTGGTAAGAGGGCTTGAACTCCCACCCTTAAACTCATTGGCTGTAATCCGACGTGGAAGGAATGCAGTTGATTTAGATTCTGGTTCTGGTTCTTCTGATTCGAATCGAGCGAATAATTTACTCGTAGCTCCCCCCGCTATAGATGGGATAAATGCGCCGAGTAGCATTCCATTAGCTGGATGGACGGATGACGGGCTGCTCCCTGATTCATTGACGGAGGAATTCATTTCTTCTGTCGGACAAGGTTTAACGACCATGTTTTCTAGGGATCTGTCTCGGAATGGTATCTCGGACGATAACGAACGAGGTGCACCTAGTGAAGAAAGCGAAGCATCAGCTAATCATGAGCCATCTTCTAATCCCCCCAGCGGTGATGATAACGTCGAAACTAACGCAACTGCAGAGAACGACACTAATTCGGATGAAAATGCGGAAGAAACTGGAGATGATGAAATATCTCAAGAAACAGAGACGTCTCATGGTGCCACCGGAGTTGCATCAACTGACTCAGGCGAAAATGTTGCGTCATCGCTGGCAGCTGGACTCACTATTTCACAGCCAACTTCAAATAACGAGCCTATCCAGCCCACTTCCGAGAATAATCAAGCTGCAGAAAATGCAGACACATCCAGCGCTAGCGGAGTACAGATGGAAGAGAATTCGGTAGGAGATGTCGAAGGAGCTGATGACTTGCAAATGGGTTCTAGTTCCTCACAGGAGCAAGATATAAGCGGCACTTTCGAGGCAAGCGGAGAAACTGCAGACACAGAAAATGCCGATCAACCCTCGACAGAATCTTCCCCTGATGCAGAAGAAGCTAATCGGCCCTCCGCAGAATCTCCGACTGACGCATTAGAAAACAATGGTGCCAATCCCGACGGTGGATCCGAAGTTGAGGAGGGGGCAACAAGCGACTCAAATGGCGAACTAACATGCCCCCCTGATGTTGATCCTGAAGTGTTTGCTAGTCTCCCACTGGAAATGCAGCAAGAAGTTATTGCTCAGCACAACGCAATGAATGAAGTTGCTGCGCAAATTCCGGGGTCCAGTTTAGATCCAGAAGCACTTGCTGCGTTACCCGAAGAAATGAGGAGGGAGATTATTGAGGAAGAGCAACAGCAGCAGCGTTTGCGACAAAGAGAAGCATCGCAACCAGCAGCTGATCCTGCAAACGCCGAAGAAATAGATCCTGCAAGCTTCTTGGCGTCACTTACTCCAGAATTACGTCAAGATATCTTACTAACAGCCGATGATACATTCCTGCAAGGATTACCGCAAAACATTCAGGCTGAAGCGAACGCTTTACGAGAGAGAGTAGTAGCGTCTCATCAAAGGCGACGAGAGGAAGCAAATGCAGCAAATGCAGCTGCAGGTGCCACATCAAGAGCGGCGGGATCTAGAACGAATTCTACCAATGATGCGCAATCCAACGCACCATCAAGAGTTAGGCGGCAAAGAAATGGAAAATTGGTGAGACTTTTGCGAACAATTTCATACCTTCATAACTCGCACCTATATTCCTTTGTTCCATTCTAATCTCCATTGACGCATTTTGTTCTCTTTTGCAGCGGGTTGAAACTGACAAGGAAGAAATTATTTATATCCCAGAGAGCGCAAGAGAAGGTCTTGGTCCTTTGATAAATGCCAGAACAGTGAAGATGCTGCTCAACTTACTCTATTTGGTTTCACCTCTTCAGCCGCAACGAGTTGTTCACAAACTGTTGCTAAATTTGTGTCTTCATGCTGAATCGAGAGGTACGTTTCTGTACTCACTGGTTGCATTGTTGAACAACGACAAACAATGCATCACGGAAATATTGAACAAATTGAATGAAAATGGCAGAGATTTAGATGAAGAGGATGGTGTTGTGGCAGACTTCCCCCCTTTCACACTTCTCGGAACCGCTCCGGACTTGACCGAAACCGTGAATAGATACAATTTACCAATGCCTCGAAGGAGGAATGGTGAAAACTCGGCATTCACAGTATCATCTAGTCTTCCGGCAAGCGCACGTAGCTGCGGAACCCAAAGCATACCTCCCGCAGTGGCTAGGCGAATCATCTCGATGTTGACAGCACTGTCTAAGTCGTCTCCAAGGGTCGCCTTTAGTGTGTTGACTGCTTCTCCAGAGCAAAGCGAAGGTATCGTTTGCGAGGGCAGCACAAATTCCTGCTTTGAGAGATTAGTAGATCTTCTAGAAATTAGTCTTTACTCAAAGAGCGCGGCAAATCTGGAGCAACTTTTGAGTTTGCTTGAGATTGTTGCGTCCCCACTCAGCCTATTACCCAAAGAAAATCAAGAAGTAGATTTATCTCCAACCGGATCAACTCCCGGGAAAGAGTGGGTGAAGGTTCCAAGAGTTGTCGTTTCTGAGAAAAGACTCCACCTACTCATCAACACACTGAGACTAGAAAGCTGCAAAGAATCATCTTTCCTGAAAGTCAATGCTCTAACAAGACGCCTCAGCCGAGTCGAAGCCAACCGTCACTTCATTCTCCGCGAACTCGCTCTAGTAGCACAAGGCCTGGGTGTAGACGCAATTCGAGACCTACGATCAGTCAGTGTGCGATTGAGCTCAGCAGCAAAGCTACATCATCAAAAATTAGAATCATCGAAGGGTACCTCTACCGAAGAAAGTCCGAAGAATGATTCAGTTGCAGGCACACCATCAAGTGCTGTCTCACTTTCCACGGGTAGCAGTGAGCTGAAGCTCCTTCGTGTCCTCCAAACACTAAATTCTCTCTGCATTGAGTTTGCCCAAGATGAAAATGCGAAGAGTGAAGGCTACTCACCAGAGTTTGCATCTCTCTGCCATTCTATTGACCTAGAATCTCTCTGGAATCAGCTTTCATCATGCCTTAGAATGGTGTCAGTCCTTGAAGGTGTCACAAATTTCAGTGCTCTTGATGACAATGACGAGGACATTAACGATGATGACAATGACGCAGACAATAACAATGAAGATACATTAACAGGAGAGAGCAGCAAGAAACTTCAGAACAGTGTGGCTGGACTGATCACTAGATTCTTACCTGCGATTGAAGCTTTCTTTATGGTCAACTCATCTTCATCGTCAGAAACATTTGATGCCGATGGAACAGACGACACCGGAACGGGAAACAATCGACTGGTGCAGTTTGTGGCAGATAATAAGGTTTTGTTGAACGCTTTGCTGCGATCAAATCAGAACCTGCTTGAAAAGGGTCTTAAATCGATGGTCAAGATGCCAAAATGCAGACCTTTCCTAGACTTTGACGTAAAAAGGCAGTGGTTCAAGACACAAGTTCGTCGGCTAAGACAGCAAGCAAATCGTCGCCATGGTAGCCTACGTTTGAATCTCCGTCGAAAATATGTGTTTGAAGATTCGTTTCATGCCTTCAATCACCGTAGTGCAGAAGAGCTCAGAGGGAGGCTCCAAATTACGTTTGTTGATGAGGAGGGCGTTGATGCTGGGGGATTATCTCGTGAATTTTTTGCCATCCTAGCGAAAGAGATGTTCAATCCAAACTATGCTCTTTTCATGTCCACCGAGGATGGCTGCACGTTCCAACCTAATCCCAACAGCAGTATCAATATTGACCATTTGCGTTACTTCCGTTTCGTTGGCCGCATTGTAGGTAAAGCTGTTGTTGATGGTTTTCTGCTAGATGCTCATTTCACCAGAAGTTTATACAAGCACATGCTCGGAATAAAGGTATGTTCGATCGATGCATTTGGTTCGTTTTCTCTGCTGACAGCCAACTAATTTACTCCTTTTCATGCGTTTCTTTTAGCCTACTCACAACGACATGCAAGCTATTGATCCAGATTATTACAAAAATCTACAAATGATTCTGCAACATAACTTGGAAGACATTGGACTCGAGTTGACGTTTTCGACTGAGGACCATTCTTTCGGGCGAAGTAGAACTATTGACTTGATTCCAAATGGGCGTAATATTATTGTCACGGAGCAGAGAAAAGAGGAATACGTCAATTTGGTTTGCCAACACAGAATGACTACTGCAATTGAAAAGCAAATCAAAGCTTATTTGGAAGGATTTCATGATATGGTCGACAGTGATCTAATTTCCATTTTCAACGCGAAGGAGCTCGAGCTACTGATATCAGGAATGCCAGACATTGATATTGACGACCTCAAAAGGAATACGAATTACAATGGCTACAGACCAGCAGACCGAGAGATTGAATGGTTTTGGAGTATTATGTTCTCCCTCTCACGAAGTGAAAAGGCTGCATTTCTCCAATTTGTTACTGGAAGTGCCAAAGTGCCCCTTGCTGGATTTAGTGAACTGCAAGGGATGCGCGGCGTCCAACAGTTTAGTATCAACAAAGTGAATGGCCCGCAAGGTGCTTTGATGTCTGCACACACCTGTTTCAATGCACTCGATTTGCCGGTCTACAAATCTGAGGAAGAAATGAAAGAAAAACTCTTGTATGCTATCAGCGAAGGAGCTGGGGGTTTCCTTTTTGCCTAACTAAAGTAAAGTAGTGAAAGTAGTTAGAAGTACATAAACCCATACTGAATGGCCGAGAGCATTACCATTGTAGAATCGGCATGTAGTTTTACTCCCAACTCCCAAGCTCCAAGCTCCGGCTCCGTCAAAAATTTGACGGGAGTACAGGATCGAGATATTGTACGGAAAGTATGTTCATGTGCCCACGCAGCCCACGTAAACTTTCGCCTGTCTTCTCCCGTGTGTTTTGTTTGCCTCTCTTTATTTTTTGCCTTCCACAAGCTCAATCAAGGCTGGCTCTCACTCAATGGTAGCACGTGAAACACTAGCTACAACTTTGTCGCGACCATGTCATACAACTCATTTCTGAACAAGCCGGAGAATGCCCTCCGTCGGGCGGAAGAACTGTTGAGCATCTCCCAACCGTCTGCAGCTCTTGCTTTGCTCCATGAGATCCTCTCATCCCGCCGCCACAAAACGTGGTCTCCAACCTATGAAAAAATCATCATTCTCTACCTCGATCTCTGTTTGCAGCTTGGTCGCTCGCGAGAAGCAAAAGATGGGCTTCACCAGTATAGGAATTTAAGTCAATCTCAAGCTCCAGGAAGTCTTGAGGCAGTTATTCGTCATTTGATCGAGGCGTCTGAAAAGAAGTGCCGTGAAGCCAAAGATGCAGCGGACAAAGGAGAACTACCGAAGCCCGAAGAAAAGGGGGATGGTGAAGAAGCAACTGGGGACGACGATGATGCTGATTTTTTCGAAGGCTCACACCTTCTTTTGTCGACCATGTCTACTGACCCCGAAAAGGCGCAGCGTGACACCGCCGTGCTGTTGCCCGCTCTCAAATTCCTTTGGGAGGTCTACCGCGCTGTCCTTGACATTCTTAAGAGTAACTCCAAACTGGAAAGATTGTATCACGGCGCAGCTGTGGCTGCTTTGAGATTTTGTGGGGAATACAAGCGCCGTGTAGAATTCCGAAGGTTGTGTGATATGATGAGAATGCATCTTGGGAACCTCAGCAAATTTGGTGGCGTGGGCACTGTTACTTTTGATGCAGGCAGGAACAATAAGGTGCGTAGCTAGATTCCCCTGCTTCAAGCTTCTTAGCAGTAGAAATGATTCACTTGCAAAGCAGTGAGGTGGTGCTGTTCTCAATGGCAGGCTCAACTCGCTACGCTCGTACTCAACATGTCGTCTTTATGTTTTGTTTCCTGTCAAGTATATAGCTCAAATGCTCATCACCAATTTACTTTCACAATTTATTTGCAGGTACGTGGCTGGGAGGGCTGGAGTGCCGACTCTATTGAGCTCCACCTACAGACACGTTTCGCACAACTAGAAACAGCATCTTCCTTGCGTCTATACACCGAGGGCTTCCGCACTGTCGAGGATATCTACAACATTCTTCAAATTAGCCGCACTCGTCGTAAGTTGCCTGGAGTGAATATCCCACCACCCAAGGCGAAGATCATGGCTGCTTACTATGAGAAATTGACCAATTTGTTCTGGGTTAGTGAGAACTACTTATTCCACGCTTTTGCATGGTACAAATACTACTCTTTGTGCAAGGAGTACAATCGTGGCATGAGTGATGAGATGAAGACAACACAGGCAAGTGCCGTACTCTTGGCAGCGTTGTGTATTCCGACTACAACTTCCGACATCAAAAAAGGAACTGGCAACTCTCTCGGAAGAGATGCAATTCAATCAACAGTTGAAGATGACATCGCCAAGGAAAAGATGGCTCGCATGGCCACATTGCTTGGTTTTCATACAAGGGAGCCTAGCAGAGATGCTTTGCTTGCCGAGATCAGGTCTCGTAACATCATCGATGACGTGCCAGATTATTTGCGTGATCTTTATGTCATTTTGGAAGACAGCACCGATCCTTTGGATATGGTAGAGAAAGCTCGCCCATTGCTTGATACTCTTCGTGCCGGCTCAGCTGCCACCGAATCATCTGGCGAAGATGCCGAAGAAGACACACTTGGCCGCTACGTTGAGCCATTGACGAATATGCTCATTCTCAAGCTCATCTTCAATTTGTCAGCTGCCTATCACACTATATCTCTTGATCACGTGAAGAAGCTTACTTCTGGGCTTGGAGTCAGTTTTGAACAAATGGAAAAATCCATCATTTTGTCAGCTCAGTCTCGTGCCCTCAGTGTACGAATTGATCATCGTGCAGGATGCATCCGATTTGGCTCTGCTGCTTTAGAAAGTGAAGAAATGCGCGGACAGCTCTCAATTCTAGCCAAGCGACTTACAACTGCCTGCAACATCATTTCTCCACCCGAGGTCTCTTCCATTGCTGCCGAACGCGCAGCTCTTTACGCAGATGTACGTTCTTCTATTGAATCTGAACACATCAACACCCTTGAGCGTAAAGTTGTCATCGAGAAACGCAAGGAAGAAGCTGAGCGTCTCGTCCAAGAACGTCTCCGCGCTGAAGAAGCTCAACGCAAAGCCGAAGAGTTGGCCCGCAAGGCCGAAGAGGATAGGCGTTTGGCTCGTGAACAGAAGATGCGAGAGAAAGAGAAGCTCCAAAAGATTCAAGATGAGATGGACGCAATGGAGAAGAAGCGTTATCTTACTGCCATGGGTCGCAACGTGGAGAATATGACCGTCGAGCAATTGAAGGAGGTTGATACAGCCGCTCTGGCGAAGGAGCACGCTGATAAGGCCAATAAGAAGAAGGAAGAAGCTGAGCGTAAGGTCAAAGAAGCTGCCCGCCAGCTTGACTACCTTGTCCGTGCTGTTCGAATTGAGGAATTGCCTCGCATTAAAGAAGCTTACGATACCAAGATCAAAGACGATCGCACACGATATGAGCAAGATGTTGTTGACAAAGCCACGCGGGCGAAAAATCAGTGGGAAAAGGATGTCAAGGAGAAGGCATCACTCAGGGACTGTTCAGTATTCGACTTCACATCCGAGTTTAAGTCATCTATCATGGCAGCGAGGACAGGCATCCACGAAAAACTTTGTAAAGAAGAAGACGAGCGAGCTGAGCTTGAAGCAGAGAAGGGAAAGCTTTCCCGAGCGCGAAAGCGCAAGGCAGATGAGGCTAGGCAAGCCGAAGAAGCCAGGATCGCTGCAGAGAAGGCCGAAGCTGATAGGAAGGCTGAGGAGGAGCGTCAACGGAAAGAAGAGGAGCGAAGGCAGCGCGAAGAAGAGTTGGAGAAGAAAGAACGAATGCGTATGGAGGAGCAAAGGGAAAGGGAACAGAGGGAACGTACTGAACGTTCCCGACCTGCACCATCAGCGGGAGGAGATACTGGTAATAAGTACGTCCCCCCATCTCGTCGTGGCGGGGGAGGCAGCCGATGGGGAGGAGGAGGTAGTGGCGGAGGGTCATCATCTGATCGAGGCGGTGGTTATGGTGGAGGTCGTTACGATGGCCGCGATAGTGGCGGAGGAAGTCGCCCAACGAACAGCCGCTGGTCGTAGGTCCTTTAGTGTACTTCTTAACTAGTAATGCAATAAAACAGTGAATTTAGTGTTACATACATGCATAACTTACTTGTCTTCAGTTTTACTCTTCTTCTTTTTCATGAGCTCAGCGGTAATAACCTGCTTGAGGAGCCACACCATTTGTCCTTTGGTCTTGTTTAAATCATTCATTTCCTCCATTATTGTATTCAATTCCTTTTGCTTGACAACGCTATGCAATTCTTTCTCCTCTGATGCCGCTCCACCTTCTGCAGAGTCGGAATCTAATTTGCGTTTCTTTTCATTTCCAACTTCATTCAATGCTTCCGTTAGCTTGAGCTTATCCGCATTATTTTCCTCCGCTATGTCGTTACGCATCTTTTCCACCACGCCATCGTGCTCAAGCTTCAAGGCATCTAGGTCCCTCTTTTGGGTTTCTGAGATTTGTTTTTCGTATTCAACGATTTTCCCCCTCCATTCAGCCATGATATTTTTTTCTAAATTTGTTTTGTCAGATTCCAGCTCATTTAGATGCTCCATCCCCTTTTCAACCTGACTAGAGGCTTTATCTCTACTGTGCTTCCGTGCTCGTTGTTTGTCTTTATTTTTATCATGTTGCATGTCTTCCAACTGCTGTTGCTTTTTTAGCCGAGCCGCTTGCATGGTAGCAATTTCTGTCATCTTCTTTTTGCGTATAATATCCATAACAGCATCGTGAGTCGACTGGTCTTCAGTTAGGAGCGGAATTGTGCAGGATACTCGCGTTGTGTGATTTAATCCGTTGTTGGCTCTTGAAGCATTCCCCCTTGATGTTGCTGCCGTAGTTATTTTTTCAAGGAGGCTTGGTGGCGGAGGAGGTGTATTTGAATCGCTCCGCAGATCCTCAGAAGATGATGCAGCAGCATTAGACCGGTTAGTCATGCTGGGCTTGGTTGCCATGATGTTTCGTTGTTTGCTGTTGCTGCTGTTGACGTTGTATCGTAGGTGATGCGATTATTGAGGTGGAAATGAGGTGGAAATGGTAGCGCTCTAATCTCTGTTGGCCAAGCGCAAGGTACAAAAAGTCAAAATCTAAGCCCAGCTAAAACTTTATTCCCCTCATTCATAACGCAAGATAATTACTAGCTGACTCAGGGGATAAGTCCTCAGATCTCAGGCTAGCCACGGGGGTTAACTCGAGTGTACTGTATCCTTCTCACGTT
>JALLBC010000086.1:0-27068 GCA_036939775.1 Skeletonema grethae | reverse complement strand
TATTATAATGCCTGCCATTCCACCGAGGACCGAAGACGTCATTGCAGGAGGTGGATCCTTCTCTGCCTGCTTGGAACGTGCTATTCGCCGTCCTCCTCCCTCGGATCTTCCATCATCTTATAGTTGTACGAAAGAAGGCCTGCTCCCCAATATCAACGAGGCATCGAGTGAAGAAACGACAACCAAACTCGACGACCAAGGCTCTGCTGCTGACAATAATAATAATAACAATGATGATGATGAATTGCTCAATCAAGATTGGTCATCCCACCACGCCAGCTATCATTTACTCCAAGAATGCCTCGCCTTTTTCTCACGTCGTCGATTGGCCGTTCGAACTGCCATGCGTGACAATGCTACCAACAATGACAATACCACTTCTACTAATAATAACCGAATAAGCCAACACGAACTAACCGCACTTATCCACACCTACTCCAAAAAAGCACCCAATCTCAACAACACCCACGTCATGACCTACGCATCGCAACGTGCTCTCGGGACCACTCCACCGCGGGGCTACAAACAACACAACAACACCACCAGCAGCACTAACGCTTCCTACAATAACAAACGGAGCAATATATTCACCAGATCACTACGATGTGGAAATTGCTTCACCGAAGAAGAATTCATGAGGGATGAAGAAAATTCATTTGCGAGTGATGGGTATACTGTCAATGGGGGGTCGTATGTCGAAATGATGGATCATATTGGCAGTAATCACAACACTTCCAACAACATCAGCAACAATACTACTACTAACGAGTTGAATCTACCACCCCCACAAGGACAACAACAAGTGAACATTATGCTCACCGAACCAGAAGTTATCAAACAGTTATCATTCATGGAACGTGTGGAACTTAGTGCCGTATTGGATTCGGAGGTGGAACGTGCCGTCATGTTTTATAGGAATCGATTGGCCGAGTTGGCTCCGAATCGGGAGGATGGGGAGGTTTTGCCACGGAGGTTCCAAACTGCTGCTGCTGCTGGAGATGGTGGTATTGGTGGTGGTGGTGAGGGGGATTATTATGGGGAGAGGAATGGTATTGGAGGTATTGGAATGGGTAGTACTACTACTGCAGCAAGTACTAGCAATCCAGAATTCAATGAGTTACTCGGCCACAACAACAACACTCACAACAACAATGAAGAAGATGATGACGATGATGACCTCATCGAACCATCCTCCAACCGCATCATTGACACCCTCTCCTTCAACGACCTAGGTTCCGAAATACTCGAACTACACGCCTTCATCACCACCAACATTATCGTCGTGCGTCAAATCCTCATTCGATATGATGCATTTGTACGAAGCCTGGGGGGGTCTCCCATGTCATCGTGGTATCAAAAGACACGTCGGTTGAGGAAGAATGGACGGAGTAGTGATTTTCGGGATTTGACCTTTCATTCGAAATTGAAACGGTTGACTTTGGCGTATATTGGGGAGTATAAGCAGAATTTGGAAAAGTATGAGAATGAGGAGGAGGGGGAGGGATTTTTGGGAAGTCGAGGTGGAGGGAGGGGAAGGAGGAGGAGGAGGTTGAGATTTAAAGGATTTGCAAATCAATTTCATAAACTTGTGGATGCTGCGGAAGAGATTAAGAAACGTCAACGGGCCAAGTGGAGGCAACCTGCCATGAATGTTTCGGCGATGGATTTAGATGAGGGGTTTTCGTCGATTCATGGTGAAAATAATCGTGGAGGTGAAGAACTAGAAGAAGATGATGGAGGAGAATTAGGTATTGAGACTGCAGTGGCACCACCATCATCATCCTCAATGGAACGTCCCCAGACTCCTCCCTTGCGACCAGCTGCCTCGTCTGACTCGTACCTCGAGACACCCGTGTCGGAAAAGACTGGCGCAGACGTAGTCCTACCAACCCGTCCATTGCAGCCTCCCGATTATGCAAGTTTGAGATCTAATCCCGACATTGGGGAAGATATTGAGTACCAAGTTTACATTTTCAAGTGTGTCCAATCGAAAACTCAACGTTCCATTGAAAAGACGTATACTGGTCGAGCCTCCGGAGTTCGTGATAACTTTATCACTACGCTGCGGGAGTATTTCTTGTTGGGGAGTGCGTTGAATAATTTGAGTTTGATGCCAGAGTATCTCATTATGAGGGGAAAGAGCCTGAAGAGCAGTTTGTTGGTTGTCGCCCAGTGGAGGGATGCACGCAAGGCCAATCTGTATGGGATCAAACCTGAACCTGAGGGGATCAACGAATCTTGGTTTGGAGGGTTCCGAGGTGTGGAGCCTCAATCAACATCAAAATCAGCATCATCATCGACCAACACGACATTTTCTCTGGTTTTGAATATTCTATCTTGTTTCTTGTACATGATGAATTACTACATTGTTGGACCATCCAGTGTACAATACGCCAATGCCTTGGGTGCGAAAGATGCCATGTCAGGCCTGATCATTGGAGCAATGCCCTGGGCTGCAATGGTATCTGCCGTCATCTTTTCCGTCTGGAGTAATAAATCATACAGAGCTCCATTGCTAGCGAGTGGTGTGCTTCTCATCGCTGGGAATATATTGTACAGTAGCGCCTACCGTCAAGGAAGCATTGTCATGGCCTTATGTGGGAGGTTCCTTACCGGGATGGGAGGCCCGAGGAGTATGAATAGACGTTACATTGCCGACACTACGCCACTTGCGTACAGGACTGCTGCCAATGCTGCTTTTGGTACGGCTACTGCACTAGGTGCGGCAGTGGGGCCGGCTATTGCAGTCGTGCTGAGTAATTTCGATTTTGAATTGAACTTACCACTGTATGGCACGCTCTACTTCAACGCCATGACTGGCCCTGGATACCTGATGTGTGTGTTGTGGATTATTTACCTGATGCTAACGATTTGCATGTTCCGTGAACCAGTGAGGAGCGGACTGATCGAACAAGTCGAGAAGGAGAGGCAGATCGAGTTGTCCAATTCGAATCTCCAGTCTATTCCAACAATTCAAACGTACCCGTCAGAATATGAAATGAGCCCCTTGGAGAGGCGTAGTTCTACTTTTACAAATTATGAGCGAGGTGATTCTGACCAATCTGATGTGTTGGATGATTGTGGTGCTTTTCCAGTTGAAAATAGAGTTGAGTTTGGTTCTGATAGCGAACATTCCAAACCCAAAATTGAAAATGAATCATTTTGGTCTCAGATTAGATTTGTGGGCAGACACATGACCCCAGCTGTCCATCTTTGCATGTTCCTAATCTTTTCGAAGCAGTTTACTGTGGAAAACTTGATTAGTAGTGCATCAATGGTGACAAAGAATAGATATGGCTGGGAATTGAAACAAGTAGGTGCGTTGGGGACCGTAGTGGGTTGCCTAACTATTCCCATTTCAATCTTTGTTGGGTGGATTTCTCAGTATCGTGAGGATGGGGTTCTGATGGTTTGGTTAATCACATGTGCTACTCTTGGAATGGCGCTTTTGGTCGACTTTACTGACTTTGTGTCGACAGATACAGACACGTACAATGAAGGAGATATCTTTGCTGTTGGGCCTGGCAGGTATTACGCTGGATATTTGCTTGTCTTTTGCTCGGTCCAAGCATTTGATGGTGTTGTGGGATCGGTCTTATCGAAGGTAATTCCGACAGCACTGGCTGCCGGGACGTTGAACTCTGGGTTGCTGGCCACAATTGTCGGCACACTTGGTCGTGCGTTGGGGGATGCCTTCATCACAGCTGTTGGCTACATCGATCTGAGACAGGTGAACAACCTTTTATTCGTTCCTTCATTTGTGGTCCTAGTTGCGGATCTTGTGCTTGTCTTTATGATGAAAGATACTCTAACAGCTTAGATTGGAGTAATAAACTTTCTAATATATGTGTTGACATCTACTATATATATGCGATTTACAGCACAAACATCAAATTATTATTTCCCTCAGGCGCACGCACATCACTTCAACTCGTATAACGCCATGTAACAATTTTTCTGGTTTGTTTCGTTACCAGTGACATAATTGATAGTTCGCCTTTGGCCTACTGTGTCGTCGAAGAACACCCACTGCTCTTCGACAGACTCTTCTTCGAGTTTTCTCTTGGCACACGTTGTATAGTGACCGGAAAAGGCAGTGTTTCCAACATGATGGACGACACCGCAGAGGTGATAGAGACCATTTGGTTTTTCTTCCTCGGAACTGAAAAAGGAAGAAATGGAAAGGGAATCCTTCAGAGGTATTTTGGCTTTGTTCTTTCGAAGGACCATTTCTCCATTATCTCTTTGGGTAACAATGAACCTTTTGAAATGCAGGAGAATTGCTTTCGGCCTAGGAATCATTGTACAGTGAAGGGAGGAACGTTGAGTGGGACGTTGGGTATTATTAATAACAACAAAGTAACACACAGGTAAAAATAGCACAAAGACAAAACTTACCGAGAAATAATCTCCATCGTTTGAGTGGCAAAAGTGCCATCCTTGCACTTCTCACAATTAACCTCACGATCTTCCGCTTGGAAGAAATGCTCTAAACTCCGTTCCACTCCCCAAGATTCACCTTGGTCATCTTCTCCCACATCGATGGATAAATGACGATACAGTTCTTCTTTGGATCGAGAATAGCCACAAGATTTGCATTTCAGGCACACTCTTACTTTGAGATGAAAGTATTCGTCCGTGGGGAGGTCGGTAGTTACCACGGTAGCAGGTTTCTCTTCTTCAACAGTAGCATCACTATCCTCACTGTTGGACTCTTCCGACTTTTTCAATTCGTCATCTTTCTCATCTGAAGAAGGATCATTGGCCAACTCTTCATGCAAAAAGTCCACCAAGTCACCAAGAAACTCATGAGCATCCCGTTGCTCATACCCAGCAAACTTTTCCGTCAGCACATCCATCTGCTTCTTCAATGCCGATGGATTTGCCGCCTTGGAAGTGAGTAATGTGTTCCGTGCCACGTCGGGGGAGATTAGGGGAACATCCACCTCTTTCAATGCCCCAATGGTCACGGCTACCTCGAGCAATGCCGTTGTCAGTGGCAAATCCTTCATAAAATGCAATTGCTCATAGGATTGGTACAGCTTGTGAAGAAATTGAGGGATGCTGTACAATGTTTGCAATGATGCACTGAGATAACACGTATTACCAAGATTTTGAATGCCTGGAATCTTGGTCTTGTCATCATGCTCCTCGTCGGTATTATCATTCTGATCTTCAATCAGTGTGGCTGATGGTGGTGGAAACAACTTTTGATTTCCCAATCTCCTCCTGGTCATGTCACGATTCATCGTCCTAGCACCTAGATTCCTCCTTCCGAATCCCAATGCCGAATCTGCCTCGGAGGGTAGTCTGGTGCCACCCCGACGGAAATCATTCTTGTAGGGATTCCGAACCTGACCAAGTCGAGGTCGTCCTAGACCACCCTGACGTCCGTAGATTGGTTTCACTCGGCGTTGTTGGTGGTAGGTAGTCCTTATTGGTGGAGAGGGAGGAGCCGTATTCTCATCATCTCCATAAATGTCATCAACGTCTTCTTCCTCGTAATCATCCGAGCCGTACCCTCCTACAGGTGTTTTCCTATTATTAGTATAATATGATCCAGAATCATTAGTGGGACTAAATAGGGCAGCCTTCTTGGGAGTGGCAGAGGCACCAATATTGTCCCACCTATTGGCTTGCCTCTGCATTGGGAGTGGTGTCGTTTCCACCCGTGTCGAAGAGGAGCTATGCCACGTATACGACTGCTGCGAAGAAGAAGGGGGTGAAGGGGTGGATGGGTGGGAGTTGTTGAAGTTGAAGCCCTGTTTCTTCTTGGAGGGGGTCGTTGGTGGTGGAACAACGGGCGTCGTCGAAGCAGCACTACTTTTTGTTTTGGAGGAGTTTGCAGCGGATAGTGGTTGAAAGAAATTGAGGATAGTTCCTGATCCTTTCTTGGCAGATGATTTTTCTTCCGGGGTGGAGGAAACCTCCCCACTCTCCAAGCCATCATCGTCATCATTCTCATCAGCGCCTCCTGCGACAACATCCTCTGTGGTCACTGGGGAAGTCTCCCTACTCGTATCTTCATCTGTAATAGTTTTGCCACTCGTATCATTTTGCTTGACCTTTTCTTCTCTTGCCGGAGATGGACTGTCATTCTCCCCTTCCTCCTCGTTGTCGTCTTCTTCATCATCATCATCCTCTTCCAGACGCAACTTTTTTCTGACATCACCCGTGGTAGAAGAAGAAGAATTACCAACATCATCAAATTCAAAATCGGAACCATCACTCTCCTCATTCCTTTGAACAACTTTTACCTTTCTCAATCTCTTCTTCTTGTTGTTCTTCACACTCTTTTCCTCTTCTTCTTCCATCATTTCTTCTTCTTCTTGCACCTGATTCATCTCCACATCATCATCCTCATCATCACTACGATCACCCAACATTCTCTCCTCAATCTTCTTCTTCAACTTGTGCATCTTCACACGCTTTTTATCCCGTTTGACAACACTATCTTGAAACAATACACGTGATGATGGTTTTGTCCTGCCCTCTCCATCATTCTCATATTCCAACTCGTAATTATCATCTTCTCCTTCTTCTTCGGAATCATGCTGACGTAATTTTGTGGGGGTAGCATTCCGTGGAGATTTGGGTGGTAAATAAAGTGATGGGGAGTTGGATTTATTATCATTGCTGCTGCTGCTTTGGAGGACATTTCCTCGTGTTGCACCACCACCATTATTTCTATTGCTACTGCGTGAGAGAAAGGCCCCAGTCGACTGTTTCATTTTCGTTGGTGTCATGTGAAGTGAGGCACGTGATTGTTGTTTTGGTAGTTGATTGGATCTAGAAACGGTGGGGGTAATCAATGGCCTTTTTGTAGAAGAAGTGTTGGACCGTAGGATGCCACCACCGCCCCTCGTTTTTTGGTGATTGTTGCTGTCAGTAGCGTAGGGATCCTTTTCGTCGTGTTTCATCTTGACCTTGCGATGCGCTTGTTTCAATGCCTCTATAAAATTGTGAAATTCGTCATTGGTAGCGTTTTCAGTGATGCAAGTGAAGGTTGATTTTCCCTTGCCTTGTAATGTGACAGTGGCGGTTGGTGGATGAGATGCACCATAATGACGTCGTTGCTGCTGCCCGTTATTGAATCGATTATTGTACCGCCTGTCATTATTGCCATTGGTGTACCCGCCATCGTCTTGATCTTGCTGGACATTGACTTTGTGTAGCTCTTTGAGCTTGATGGTCCAATTGGCACCGATGTACAGTGTACGTTTGTCGAATGCAACGACCGACGAGGGAACGGAGGTGCCGCCCGCCATGATGATGCTGTCGAAGCAGAATTGAAGCTCTTTACTCATCGTCGTGGCGTGATTATTGTCATTTAGAATTGAGAGGAGGTAGCAGTGGTGAATAGAGTGCTAGCTTTTGAGTAGTAACGCCAGTGATAGTACGGATGGAGCTCAATCAATAGGGTGTCATTGCGGTATGGTAGCTTGGTTCATCTCGATCTCGATACGATCAAAAAGAACGATTTGAAAATTGTCTACGTAGGTAAAGAAATGGCACTACATAATGTTACACTCCAGCACACTCTCACAACCGGGGATGTAGTTCAGTGGTAGAGCGTCCGCTTTGCATGCGGAAAGTCCGGGGTTCAACTCCCCGCATCTCCATTGCAACCTTCGAATGGTCACGTGTTCGATTCACGTTGGGTGCTATCTTAGCACTTATAGCTCAGAGGTAGAGCGTTCGATTGCAGATTACTTTTTGCTGTCATCAGTGGAGGTGATATTCTTTTGTATCTGCGGAAGAAGGTGTCGATTGTACAATAATGCGTGGAAAGTATGCGTGTCATCTCTTTTTTTGGTGACGATTGTGATCTTTTCTTGTTGCTTGTGGCATCCTTCCTTGTGTAACATTGTTCTGTATCAGATGAAATCGTAGTAGATGGTTTTAGGAGTGGGCAGTCTTGAGGCATAGAGACAAAGGATGATAAGCACCATTAGAGGGTCCACCAGACGTACTTCAAAGTTTCTGTTACATAATTAGTAGCAACAAACTTCATCTCGTAGCACGATTTCTCTCTATTTTTAGCTTATGAATGCCATACATATTATGGCCTAATGTAATCTATATAACCAAAAAGGATACTTATGCAACATAAGTACACCTATAGATGCAACATAATCCTTCATTGGCAGGACACAAAATATATCCCAGATAATGTGTATGCACGATATTCAGAAAACCCATCGATTCTCTCAATGGGTACCTGACGATTCTCTCAACTCTTCATTGAGTTCAGGACAATAAATAATGCCCTTCTTTTCTCCGTCGACAGTTTGCCAGTCACGGAATCCTTTACGGAGAGCACTCTCAGTCCAATAGTTCTTGTTCCCGCGGTTCATTCCCTCCTTGCAAGTCTTGAGGTAATCCAATTGGTCTCGGAGTTCTTGAGGAATGTACTTGCAGGCTTGGATGTGCTTGCTTTGGAAGCGAATGTTGGCACGGTAGAGGCCCTTGATAGACTCGGGGTAAATGACAGAGAGGTCACCCTGTTCTTCCACGTGTTTATCCTTGCAGTGACGACAACGGAAGCCAACCTTTCCTGCATAGCGTCTTCGACGTGCAGTCTTCTTCTTTCCTTCACCGCTGAGGTCCTCGTCTTCCTTGGGAGCTATGGTCACAAATGCCTCCAAGATGTCACGACGGATGATGGCATGAGATGGATGAGTATTCTGTTCATCTTCCTCTGAATAAAGACTTGGATAAATAACCTCGGAACTGCTGGAAGGAAGTTTATTGACAGAGCCAAAGGCACTTCCTTGCTTTCCAAATGATGGCTTCTTGCCTGCTTTTCTAGGACGGCCTCTGGTACGTTTCGCTGGAACAACACTAGCTGCAGCAGCAGCAGCATCCTTTTGTAATTCAGACTTGCACACAGTCTTGGTTGCAGTTTCGAGTGCTGCCACACCATCACGAGTGAATGCCGTATTTTTCAGCTGCTGCTGCTGTGCCCGCCTCTCACGCTTTTGCTCACGTTTCTGTTCCATCTCCAATAGCCTTTGCTGCTCATCTTCTTCTTGTAGACGAACGACAACCTTTTCACTCTTAATTTGTGCTCGTAGACTGAGAACCTCGGCCCATGCAGATGACTTGGTGATACACGTGGTCCCAATCACAAGTGCTTCTAGGAGGGCCTCCCTAGTCATGGATGAGACAGAATTAGCGTCCATGATACCTCTTGCAACGGCCTCCTCTTTCAATACCTCAAACTGCAAACCCTTTGTCACCTTCACCTGATGCTCCTCTCCAACAAATCGAGTAGGCGTAGGGGATCTAGAGGAATGCCTCTGCCTCTTATTCTGACGTTCCATCCCTTGCAATCGATGGAGTTTTTCCTCAAGATTGGTATTAGCTGCAGTGAGAGAGTTCACCTGTGCCTTGCGGCCACTTAGGAGTTGCTTCAGATCATTAATTTCCATGAGTAGTTTGGTTTTAATGTCGTCTTCCGCTGCCTGTTCCACGTAGCTGGCGATACCATTGTGGATGTGCGTGATATTATTGTTAGTGGTAGTAGTAGCGATGGTGGATGAAGCAAGGAATGGAGCGACTGTTACATCATGTTGCTGATATGCTCTACCATGAGCGGTGTCATTATAGGCACTGCGTATATTCAGGAGGGGGAGTGCCACAGTGCTAGGGGAAGTAATATCACGTATCGGCGCAGGCTTTGACGCCGCAACCTGTTTGGTGGCCGTAGAGGAGTTATCGGCGGTGATGTCACGGCGGAAAATGGGTGAAGCCTCCGCCCCTCCATTGACGTTGGTGGACTTCACATCACCCTCTGTCTCTGACTTGACCTGCTGCTTGGTGGCAGAATTTTCAACAGCGGCTATGCGGGAGGCAGCGGCGCCGGAGACAGCCCTAGCAGCGGTGGAACGGTTGCGGGTAACACGTGGTATCTTGATGGTCGATTTGGGCGTGACAATGGATGATGCAGATGCACCCTTGATGTGAGGAGAGAAGAGTGATCGGGATGATGTGCGGGTGGTAGCAGAGCTTTTGGAGGGAGGAAGAATTTCATCATTTACAGGGTTCGGCTTTGTGTAGGCCGCCTCATTCTTGGCGTCCTTCTTGCTGGGAGACATGCTGATGGCAATCAGAGTTTCCGACGCAGTTAGCTCTTCCTTTGCAGCGGTGGAACGGGAGCTGCTCATCGTTGGCTCTACTATTCTGACGGCTCTTTATGTTGTAATTGTAATCCGTGTTCCTTTGATGTGCACACAAAATAATAATGAAATGAGGATGTACAGTGCATGATGGAGGCACTTGCCTTTGTCTTGGCATGAGATGTTTTTCCGGTTTCTTCGACCTTCTTTCGTTCTCGTCATTGTTTGAAAATCATGATTCGTTCTTATGAGGGAGAAATTAAGCTTTATTAGCTTATTTGCGTCCGGGAGGAAATGCAGGGAGATAAATTGTGCTACTCCGACTAGTACATAAAGTAAGCTTTTACGTGAATAAATTAAACGCTTAAATGGGTTTTTTCAACGGATGCCGTTTGAAATGCTGGGTGCCGTGTCTGACCGATTCAAACCTGATGTGTGAGATTTGAATCAGAACAAAGACGAATCCAAAGACACCGTTCGCGAACTCATTAAGAGAGGTATCTTTTATTTATAAGGTCGGAATTAGTATAATAGTCTTGCATACCTACATTTCTCTCTTCACAGAACTCATTTCAAAATATGTTCCCACGCACGAAATTTCGTTCCAACTCCATCCATCTATCCCGCCCTCTATCTGGTTCGCGGTTGCACTCCCAAGAGCGAACCGATTTCTTCTTTAACGCTTGTGGAAGGATTTATTGCTATGTAAATTTCTCTCTCTCTTGGAGCTAAGTACCATACCTAGAGGTACATACTTAAACTTAATCATGATGTGATACTTACGCTTACGTGTGCCTATCTGAAAAGTGTAAGTAGTTGTAGCAGATTTTTTGTTTGCCATACTTTCACTTTCACTTAGCATTTAGTCAGATTAGTTTAATCCATACAATCCGACACAAGCAGCTTAGCAAGGCAAACTCTCTCTCTCTCTAGATATCTCCTCAAAAGTCCAATGTGAAACCCCAAACCTCCAAATCTACAACATCAAAATAGCCTTCCACACATAGAGCGTCATTTTCAAATGTAGAGCAATGACCAGTCGTACCCCTCCGAAAGTCATCCTCGATACATAATCCAAAGTCTCCATCATCACCACCTCCACCAAATGCCACAGTTCGTTTGTAAGCATCGCATAGTTGAATATATCTGTTGGCTCCAGACCATTTGTAAATCACAACCTCATTGTCATCCTCCAACTTCGATACATCGGAAGTCATTCCTTCTCCACAGCGAGGGAAACGAAATAAACAAGCTTGTGCACTCCCATAAAACCCATCTGCTTGTCTATTCTTGTGTCGTGCTTCCCATCGCGTATCCGCATATCCACCAAACAATCGCCCCGCTGTCGATTTAACCACTAGTACTGTTCGATTGTGACCTTCTACCAGCCTTAAGAATGTTTCAAACGAGTCACCATCACGTGAGAGACTGTACAGTCGTTTCCATTTGCAGTAGTTGAGTGATTGGGGTAATGCACCCGATTCTAATAGAGCCTTCATTTGAGGTGGCAGCAATATAAAAGGGTTGGCAACCGAATTCTCATCCCTGCGCGGTTCTGGAGCAATTTTGATATCCACATGTGTTGGGTCTGTGCTACTATCTGAGAGTGACAGGTGGCCGTCGGGAATATCCACATCGACTGACATTCCTTTCCCCGTCATTGTAATCTTTGGTGTTCGTACGGTCATGTAGTCTCCTTCCTCGTACCCTTGCTCATCGTCCGAATCATCTAGGTCGCGACTGGGCATCATTTCCACAATATTCCCAGCGGAATCAATCCTAGCCACGCCGGAATAATCAGAGGCATCATCATTTAAGGGTTGGGCATAATTCCCACCAAAGCCACAGAGAAGGATGCTGTTACTGCCACTTTTTTCCGGTTGTTCTGATTCCTCTTCTTTACTAGGACAACAACTTCCATCCATATAAACCAAAGATGATATAGCAACCTCATCCCCTGCAATAGCACTCGAGGCAACTGCCGACTGATTTTTTGTGGGGGAGCCAGGAGGCGAGACGGCATATCCCCGATTACGTCGTTTTTCTGCCTCCAACTCTCGTTGTTTGCGACCCTCCTCGACCAATTTCCGCCGTTGTTCTTCCACCTGTCGTTCTAATTCTAGTCTGTGCAATTTTTCACGTTGGTTTTGGAGCCAGTTGGATGCTATGGAAAATATCCCACCACCTTGATTCATTCTGTTGTTGCTGTTGGTGTGATGATGGTGCCTATTATTAATATTGTTGTGGCTACCGTCAGAATGACCTCGGTTGGGCGACCGACCATGCCCTCTCCCATATCTATTCGAATAGGCACTCACTCGATGATGCTGATAATGAAACATTTCTTCCTCAGTGGGGTTATCATTGTTATAATACGGCGGGTCTTCGTCATCCTCGTCATCGTAATAGGAGGAGCCATCGTCATTTTCGTAGTCGTAGGCGAAATATCCCTCATCCTCCTCTGACGTGTCATCCCTGCCCCATGCGTCGGCTAGTCGCTTTGCTTCGGCAGCGGAGTATTTTCCACGTGCAATGCCGCGATTTCCACTTGATGGAGGGACAGTTGGACGTGGGTTCTTCTGTTTGGGAGTGTTATTATTATTCTGGTGTTTGTTGTTATTTACTTTTGCATCGGCAGCCGCTCGTGAACGTGCAGCCACACTCATCTTTCCACCACGAGGCGGTGTCATTGGATGAGGAGAAGCAGGCTGTTTATTACTCTTTGGCTGCCTCTTTTTCTTTTGCTGCTGCTGTTGAGGAGATGCAGCGGCAGCCATGATTTGTGCCGTTTCGATATTCATTTTCTCTCTCACGGCCAATGGTGATTTGGCATGCTGCAACTCCTCTCCTTTTCGTTTTTCATCACGCTCCGCTTCCTTGCTTGCGGCTTTGGTGACGGGACCGTAGAGATCTTCATCGGCCTGCTCGTGTTGAGGGCTCGTGGGCGGGGGTGGAGGGTCTAGTACTTCGGAACTCATCATTGTTTTTATTGCGTTCGTTTTTCGTGTTTTGCTTGTGGTTGTGTTTTTCAGTGAATGAAAGGGTTCTGTTCGGTACCCAAGAAGTTTCTTTCTGTGCTAACTACAGCTGGCAGTTCAGAAGGAATGAAACTTCATCGGAGTGTCTTGCTTCACTTCTGAAGTGAGGATGCTACCTATCCTACCTATTATGGTACTGAGAAGTGAGAAGTAAGTACTCTCTATCTGAGAATGTATCTTTGTTGTAAGTAGATTGAACCAAATCGAGTACAATATTGGCAACAAAGATGCCGTTATTATGCTTCTTATCACTTCCTTTCAAAGTCAATTGGATTAAACAGCCAAAGGGAAGAAATCATTCCAGAGATGCGCTTCTTTTTCTTCTTTTCTCCCTGAAATATCATTTCCTCATCAATCCTTTGTGCATCTGCAAGCAATCTATCCGCATCGCCCTTCCTCTTCTCCCAATTATTACACAGCATGGCATACCACACTCTCACATCTCGTGCAATCAATCCCAAATTTGGTGATGATAGAGCAATACCTTTTCCATCATCAGCAACAACCACATTACTGTTACTACTGTTGCGTAGCTTTTTCCCCATTGGGTACGATGCTGACGCATCCAATGCTGATTGGAATAGACCTTCGGATGTGACAGCTGCTCCTGCTTGGGCGTAGCAGTGTGCCACAAGACCTAATGCTCTTGCACTCTCGCAGCGATGATAGTCGATCCATAGTTGAGACAGGGCAACATCTGGAGGCTTATCCTCGTCATCATCTGTTGCTTCTTGCTTCTTTTTCACTTCCTCTTTTAGAATTCGTTCCCACTCTTCCTTATCTTCATCACCATCCTCATCATCAGTAGGTTTTCCATCTTGCGTCGTACCCCCATCATCATTCTCACCCCTCAATATCTTGGCACCATTAATCAACTCATCATAAATATCCAAACCCTTCTTCGCTGCCTCACTAGCATGTTTCAACGTCTCCTCCTCCAACTGCTTCCTCCTCAACTCACCATCATCCTGCTGATGTTGCTCATCCTCCAACCCCAACAACAAACACGCAATATCACAATGCAATCTAGCCCTCACACTCTCCATCCACAAAAACTTATACCGTGGAATAATCGTCGCCATATTCATCGCATCACCCAACAAGTTATCCAACGTGTCCAATCCCTGCTTCCACAATTCGATGGATTTGACCTTGTTGTTTCGTAGTGTGCAATGGACAATGCCGAGGTTGGTGAGTGAGATGGACGCAGCGATGCCTAGGTCGAGTGCGAGTGCGGCGTGTTGTGGGGAGTTGATTGCATCGCGACGTGATTCGAGGAGCATTTCGGTGGATGTTTCGATTGCTTCCATGATTTCATTTGTGGTGGTGGTTGTTTTTGCACTAGTAGCAGTATCATTCAATACCAAGAACAACTTGGTCAATCCAACCCCCGTCAAGGTAGCAGCACCATCAATCACGGATACTCCCCGTGACGCTTCACTCTTTTGTTGATTCTTCATTTGGTGTTGGACACGTTGTTCCATGATATCTAATATATCTTCATATTCGGAGAGAGCATGTTTGAATTGTCCTGAGAGGAGGTACATTTTCGCCTTGAGGAATTGTAATTGAGTTTGTTGGTGTTTGTTCTTCCCTTTCGTCTGCTGTTGTTGTTGTTGTAACGAGTAGTGATTGTACCGAGCCAAACTCTCCAATGCCAAATCATACTTCCCTTGAAGTGCATACAGATCCATAGATATCAAATAAGTAGCCGAATGTAACTCTGGCAGAGATTGGAGTATATCTCTTGCTCGTTGCAGATTGGTGTGCACTTGTTGAATCGATGTGGTGGTGGTAGGATTGTTATTGTTGGGATATAAAGTGTCCAATGCCGATTTGATTTCGGGCAGGGATTGTAAGGATTCGATGGTGGAGTTGGATAGAAGTGATGTGCCGGAAATGTTGGATGGGGTTAGTGGAGGTGCGGGAAGGAGAGACGATGGAGCAGCAGTAGTATTTGAGTTGATATTATTAGTTGGCTCGTCATCTTTTTGTGAGGAGGATGAGGAGGACCAGAAGGATCGTGATGGCTGTGTTGTTGGGTGGTGTGAATGAAGTTGTTTGAAGTTGCTGCTGGATAAACAGCAATTATGCCCACTAGCGCTATCATTACTAGCACCAGCAGTAAGAGGAAATGATGATACTGTCGCTGTGAGGCGACGATGGCCGCCAAGACGGACTCTGCAGAGGGTTCGAATCATCTTCATTAGATTGTAGGTGGGCAGGGCAAGGGTAAATACATAAGCAGGGTTGGCGACGACGGTTCCCGACAAAATTTTACTTAACAAAAATTACGGTGTAAAATACGGCGGAATTCGGTATTTTGTGCTATTACCCGGTGTAATTTTTACACCGTTTCTTGAAATACAGGAATATATTTTGTCTCGATTCCTCTTGCTTTGTTATCTAGTTGCCGCGGCAAGTAAAAATACACGATTCTACACCATTTTCCGGTGTAACTTTTACACCGGGAGACAGCCAAGCCCACTGGACTGCACACAGGCATCCTTTTTGCGTCGAGACCCGTAAAGTCCGTTCATGTGCACACCAAAATTCCAAAATTCAAAACCTCCAGCCATGGCGACACTTCTCATACACACTCCACTATCTAACTACAATCACCACCGACTCACAATCACCACCGACACNAAATTCTGACTGATGACGACGCTTCTCGTGGCACAGCGTGCAAATACTCGCCCGATGGTCACGTGATCAATCAGCGCAATCCTCACAATAACGATACCCAAGCAGGATGGCAAGGATACATTAACTTAACAAAAATTCCGGTGTAAAATACGGCGGAATTAGGTATTCTTCGTAGTTATCCGGTGTAATTTTTACACCGTTTCTTGAAATACAAAAATATATTTTGTCTCGATTCCTCTTGCTTTGTTAGCTAGTTGCCGCGGCAAGTAAAAATACACGATTCTACATCATTTTCCGGTGTAACTTTTACACCGGGAGACAGTGAAGCCCACTGGACTGCACACGGGCATGCTTTTTGCGGAGAGGCCCGTAAAGTCCGTTCACATGCTCACCAAAATTCCAAAAAAATCAAAACATCCATGGCGACACACTGCCATCTTGCTGGCACCCTTCTCATCACACACTACCACTATCTAACTCACAATCACCACTGACAACGATGCCGAATCAAAAGAAGTCAAAGGGCGGCCGCCCCAGCAAGAAGAAGGCATCGGCGAAATCTCCACCTGCGAATGCATCCCGCAACGCTCCTGCTGCCGATGCAAGGGCATCCACAGATCGTGTTGAAAAGAGTTTTGTTGGTGACGGCAGCGTTGCGACTTACCTCGGCCAACTCCTTCGATTTGGTATGTATCTCTTCGATAACCACAAAAACAAATTGAACGACGACCACCTGGAAAAGATGACCGATGCTGACAATGAAGATCAGAACAGAAATGATCGCAAGAGGACGGCGCTCCGAAATTATGTCGTCAATGCTGTTGACGCTCTCAAACCATTGCGTGATGGGCAGCACCACAACAGTTTCCTCAAGATTGATGGGGGTGATGCTCTTGATTATGATACAGTTGTGGAGTACATGACTACTAAGTTTAATGTTNTATCAAGTGGAACAGAGAGATTGGAGAGTCAAATAGTCTGCTGAGACTGAGATGCCGAGAAGAAGAAAGAAATGCATTCATGAAGCTTGAGCTGCTGCGTACAATAGTTTCAATTGATAAACATATCTAATAAATACGATATTCATAAGCTAAGTATGAAAACGGCTTTAACTCTTTCTTGCGTGGGGCAGCAGGCTGCTATGATTATGATACAGTTGTGGAGTATATGACTACTAAGTTTAATGTTGCCGAGGTTGAACGTTCATGCGCCGAGAAGTACTTGAAGGCGCTGAAATTAAAAGATGAAATCACCCCCGACATGGTAGTCAAAGATGGTAGAGTTCGACTTAAAGTCTTCCAATCAGTAGAGCAATATAATGGGATACGCAGTGCAATTGCTTGGGTCTACAAAGTAGCAAGAGTGGAGATGCCTTTTGCGCAAGATCTTGGGACCTACATCAAAGGAATAACTCGCCACGTCGCTGCAGCAAAGCAACACCTCGGTCTCAAGCTCACGAAGGGCAAACAAGCTGTGATGAAACCTGAAGCATACGAGCTGATAGCAGAGCATTTGTTTAAAAGCGGAGAGAAACGTGATATTTTCAATCATCTCATGCTTCTGTTGGACTGGAACTTAATGAAGAGGAGTGAGAATTGTTTGAATGTGAAAATGATACACATCGAATTCGAGGAAGATTACTTGAAGTTTGTGTTTGAGGAGGAGAAGGGCAAGCAGCATGGTGACATGCACGGCCCATGGCACTGCTTCGCCAATCCAGAAAAGCCTCACATCTGTCTCAACGCAAAAAGAGCATAAGATCTGCTGATGCAATGAAGAAACGCAAGTTCTCAGTTGGCTTTCATCACAACAAGCTGAATGCTTTGCCGCCGGATTTTGTATTTCCGAGTATGGTTGTTCCTCAATTCATCTCTTCTTATCTAGTTGGTGATGTGGGCGATCTGTAGTGTTAGCCTTGCCAGTAAATCGCTTCTCAGCAAATATTGGTGCTATGATAAAGGTGAGCACAGTTCTGAAATCCTCTCGGCGAGTTGCGTTCAAATCTGCGGTGTATGTAAGGTAGTTTTGGAATCATGGTGAATGAATGTGTGATTTGGATCCAAAGACCCAAGGAAACTGGACAAGGGAACCCTTTTTGGGGATAACCCTAAAGTCAAGCTAGAAGTGGGGCTAACAATTTTTTTTTATAAAAAATTTACATACACAACGGATTCGAACTCAGCTCACCGAGAGCAGCATTTTAAGCACCTTTAAAGGGTAGGTTACCCCCATGGCGGCTGAGAAGCGATATTTGGGGGTTTATTGGCTAGGGTAACACTACAGATCGCCACAACATCATCTTCTCCTCCTTGTAATTTTACTTTGTCCCCATTGCTTACATCATTAATTTCGTCATGATTTAAATTGCAGCTGTTATAAGAAGTTGATGATAATTGCAAATGAGAATGCAGATGCTCAACATTTTCATAATGGTCGTTATTCGTTCCTCCGATCAATGAACTGGTCTCATCCATACTTTTTGCTCTTACTAAAGCAAATTAGGGTGAATGCAGTATTGTATGATGTTACTTAATGCAGATTAATTCCCTTCTTATTGTTATTGGTTATTGCACTGTCAACTGTCAAGAGCGGCAGTAGAACGAGGGTACCTACATCGAACATGGTGGGGATAGTAGTTGGGGGGATTGGCGGGAAAATTAGGGAAACAATGTAGGTAGGTAGGAACTCAGTATGTAAGTACTTTAAATGTACGTAGAGGACATTGTCAGACATTGTCAGCTTTTACACTCTGTTGGTGGATGGCTGGTGTCAGTCTGCTCCCGTTTAGTAGTTCTCTCTCAGATCAGAGCTATGTATTGTGACAGACAACCTACATACTACTTATGATACATACAATATGTCAAAGTAAGATTCAAGGAAGCTACAGAATCTTCAGAGCCATCTGTCGCCCATCTGACGAGTGCCGAGTCACAGTAAGCCTCTCCGATAATAAAAAGAAGGTACCTCGCTCATTCTCTGAATCTTAGCATAAGTGTTGCCTGCGCTGAGCCTATTCTGTAGGAGTATTTAGTGCACAAAATCTGATGTTCACGAATCTTGAGGTAAGACTACTTTATAGTGACAGACAGAGACGGAAGTGATAGATTCAGTCAAAAGATTTGACGAATTTGATCACAGCATTGGAGATCATTCTGTCGCAAAAAGTATCTTTTCAATCACCTCCATAAATCAATCCACATGAGAGGCAAATAAACAATTACACTGTTTGTTTTCGGATGAACCTATCCAAAGTAACACAAAACCATGAAGCTCTACACTGCCCTTCCCCTCATCGCTCTTCATGGAAGCACCAAGATTTCGCATGCCGTTGAGCTTCCCATCACTACAACTGATGTCTTCATCCAATCTGGAGAATTGTCTGAGTCTTCCGCTAACATTATGGCTCGCTGCAATAATGAACAAGCATCCACCATGACGCTTCAACTCGTCGAACCTACCACAGACGTCTTACCTACCTTTTCGGCCAATGTTGACGCATCCACCGACTACACTCACACCTATGTCGTAAATAGTCTCTCCAGTAACACAATGTACAAGTACAAGGTCATGTGTGGCGATCTCGAAAGTATGCAAGGATCGTTCAAGACAGCGCCAAGTCCCGAAGATGCTGCTGCTATCAAGTTTGTGTGGGCAGCCGACTTAGCTGGCCAAGGGTACGGACGCAATCCTGACTTCGCCGTCACTCATGTCGATGGTACTGCCATGAAAGGGGGATACATTGTATTCGAAACTATGGAGAAGCTTGAACCTGACTTTGCATTGTTCCAAGGTAGGTTAGTCATGCATCTAGTGCTTCTCTATTCACTTCGATCACCGTCTAAGCTCAATTCTCCTTTCTTTGTTCGTATCCAAAGGTGACATGATCTATGCAGATAACGCCATTGCACCCAGCAAGAACGTCACAAACGGAAGGGATGGCGAGTACATCAGCACATGGACCAACAATCCATCCAAGAACTTCATTGCTGTGACTCTTGATGAGTTCAGAGCGAACTGGAAATACAATTTCGGAGACGATAAGATGCAAAGCTTTCTCTCCAAGACTCCAATCTTCAACCAGTGGGATGACCACGAGGTAAGCACGTTTTAAGGTCTTACGCCCCGAGCAAAACAAGCCTCGTTCTTTACTTGCCAACTACCTAACAAAATTAAAATTTCTCACACCTCAACAACCAGGTGACAAATAACTGGTGGCCAGGGGAGGTGATGGCCCCCCCCTTGTATGAAGAAGGTGTTCTCGCCAATGATCTGTGGGCAAACTCCCTCCAGGCTCTCTATGAGTACAACCCTCTAGAGAAGGATGAGATTCTCTACCGCAAGCAAAGGTTCGGAAAACATGTTGAGATCTTTTTCCCAGACTTTCGTTCATACCGTTCTGCAAATGCTGATAACGATAAGGATGATTTGGCTGCTATGATGGGTCAGGAGCAGCTTGAGTGGCTCAAGAATGGTCTGAAGGAGAGTACCGCCACTTGGAAGATCATTTCGTCTCACGACCCCTTAGGAGTTGTGACTGGGGGCAATGGTGATAGAGATTCTTTTGGTCAAGAGGATCCTAATATCAAAGGACGTGAGCTTGAGTTGAAAGATTTGCTCGGATTCATCCACGATGAGGACATTTCTGGAGTCGTATCTCTCACATCCGACGTTCATTACACCGCATACGTCAACATGAGCCCAGCAAATGCCGAGGGAGGCTGGACTGACTTTAAGCCAATTGATGAGTTTGTTATCGGTCCTATCCATTCAGGTGAGTCTCAATCCCTCCCTTCTTTTGTGTTATCTCTCAATCTGTAAGCTTCCTGACTGATATTAACTGGCACTCTTTCCTTTGTCGTTCAGGATCATTTGGTCCTAACTTTTTGGATACTTCCTTTGGAGCAAATCACGTGTTTGAAATGGGACCTTTGACTTTAGGCTACGAACGCTGGGCCAACCTTTCCCCTGACACATACCAGTTACAGTCGTTTGGTCATGCCTCCGTGTTGGAAGATGGAACACTGCAGATCAAGTTGATGAACATCGATGGGAATGTTTTGTTTGAGAAAACTCTCGCGCCTGAGACACAGGCCACTCCAGTATCAGATCCGTCGTCTGCTGCCATTTTTGACGTGACTTATCATTTTGTTGCTGCCTTGATTGCAGCATTTTCGCTTTCCTTTTAGAGAGTATTGTATCATCAGTTTTGGCGAATCTGCTGAATCCACTGTAGAGTTTAAGTGATATGTTTGTTCGTTTACAATAATCTAGAGATACGTTGGGTATTCGTCTCTGTAATCGTCAGGGACTCGTGTACAAACTGTTTTCAATCTCAGTGTCAATGATTGCACCTCGAATATGACACACTACTATTCCGACCATCGGGGACGTTATAAAGGGTTCCCGCGGCTGATCTAAAATCATATCGCCCAACATATCTAGTTTTGCACTCTCTTCCGCCCTCACCCTTTTTGAAAACACGCTCAACTGCAGCTCTAGAAGTCTGTACTAGAACAACCAACCGTGCAGAAGTAGAAAAGAAAGTGAGTTTGTGGTGTGATTAGTCTTCCACCACTCTCAGACACGTCGAGCCTTCTCGATAGGATCATCTCTCCATGTTTGCCCGACATATTTCTCAAGATTGAACTGCTGCTTCTTAACAAGCTTCTCATCATACTCCTCCGCACCATCAAGGCTGTCCCAGAACTCAGCAGGTGTGGCGTTCGGCTCATCGAACAAGAGCACATCACGGAGAGACTGGTGGCAGTAGATATTCGAAGGGTGTAGGGCTGGGATGGGAATACCTTGAAGTATGCCTTCTCCTTTTCCATCCATCACAACACCACATCTTCTCCCTTCTCCAAGGTATTCAAGAACATGTTCTCCATTTTCTCCGCGATATATCTTGCCTCGTCTATTCTCCTGTTAACACAAGCAATGTTTGACCAAAAGTGAATGTCATAGTAGCCCAAGAAGCATTCTGTTATTCTCCATATGTTGCCTTTCCCCCCTGCCCAATAGCATGCAAAACCGAACAGATTCTCCAGCTCAGTTATTAAGGTGGAAAGTAGTTGTGTTTTCCATGGGCCCATCCAGTTGTACTCAAATTCTAGATAGTGTGTTCGATACAATGCTGTTTGATATCCTCCGAGCAGCACTTCAGAGTCAAACCCCTCAACGTCCATACTCAAGTAGTTGATGGTGGTGTTGGGAGGAAGATTCTCATCGTAGTATGTGTCTAAACTATACATCTTTACATCCGTACAGTTAGCATCATTGGCACCAGCACAATTTCCAATTCCTTTGTTTTCCTCACCCACTCGAGCCCCTTTTGGAAATGGTATCGTCCCATCCTTACGAGAAAAAGCGGCGTTAACAACTTTGAAATTGTCAGTAATATTAAGGTGGGCCGCTGTCCTCTTCAAAATATTGTAAGTTTGAGGCATTGGCTCTATGCAATGAAGGATAGCAGATGTGTGAGAGCCATTGGGGCTACTTTCTAGTAGTCTAAACTGAGGATCAACGTCCTGGTCACAAACACTCTCATGCAACCCTGAAGAACCCCCAGCATTTTCACGAATGGTATCTCTCCAGTTCGATTTCTCAAAACGTCTATTCCCAGAACCCATTCTCAAAGCATTGAATGCATCGAATCCTTTATTGCAGCCAATGAAGACTGCAACAAAGGGAGATTTCAATGTCATATTAGCACTTGTTTCAGAATGAATATTAGTGTAGAAGTCTTTCAGCCAGATTGAGTCAGGGCATCGAGAGGCATAGCTAAAGGAGCACCTCTGCCCCCAAGGAAATTTTTGGTACTTTAAACATTTTTCTGACGGTAGCTGCATCTTGATAGTTTTGAGCTGTTCGTGTGTACACTGAACCAATGGTTTGAGCGTTTCACTTATTACAACATCGACTGGTTCTTTTGAGGAAGTAGGAGTAGGTTCAGCGAAGCTCCTTTTGCCAGATGATTCCAACTTAGTAATCTTCTCACGTAGATTCTTATTTTCTCTCGCCACTGGCTCCAAAAAGTACTTCGTCTGAAATATAACGGACAGAATTGAAATTCCTGTAACAAAGAGCAGGCTGAAAACAATATTATTATTACCAGGAAGCTGACGCCTGGCTGGAGCAATGTTGGTTGGCCCATTGTTGACTAGCATTGAGATTAGCTGTATCAATTTCTGAGAGAGGTGGTTGGGCTGCTTTCTGTGCTCTTTACTCCTCCTCCAACTGAGCTATTGCTCTAGTAATCTCTACTAATCAATGGTTGGGTTGCAGAGTCGTACTTACTGCAGACTGCCTGCAGAAGCAGAAGCGAAGATTGGCGGCGCATTCTTTTATGTGCCCTGGGCGGCGCTGGCTGATGAGTCGCCGAGCGCTTGTTGCGTTGCCGCGCCGGTTCTTCCATACTAATTCCTCTCGTAGAGATAGAGTTTTAGTGAGAGTCAAGACGGGTGTCTTACCCTCTTTCTCATAATTTGTCCAGATATGTTTGGTCTTTGGTCCGAGTTTCGTCTTTCGTCTTTGCCTCGCGCCGCCTATATCGATCATCTTCTTAACCATGTAAGTATGTCTTCACTTTTACTTTTGGTTGTTCCAACCATATGCACTATTGCAGTGGTGGGTTTTCGGCATCGGTTGTCTCTCTAGAGACAGTTACAATAGTCCGTGATCTCATCGTTTTTTTAGCTCCGTTCTCCGTCTCTCTTTTCAGCCGCTCATCGATGAGGAGATGACAAGAACAAGACTCAAACGAAGAGTGCGTCAGCGAGAGTCATTCTCACGAGCGAGAATATTAATAATCCTTGCAGTAACTTTTGCGTTTGTTATTTTTGTGATTGGGACAAGAACGATTGGTTCAGAGCCAGACGAGCAAAGGCAGCGGTTCGTACATATTCGTGGCGGCAGCAATAGTCACAACAAGAATCTAGTGTGGGTGCATTCGGATTCACAGGCCTTTAATGAAAGATCTCTCGCCACTCAGGCAACACATCTGATTATTGTTGCAGGTCACTCTGTCCTAATTTCAGGTGATGTAGAGAATGCTGCTCGTGATGATTCCGTGTGGTGGCTATATGATTATCAACGCAATAGAGGTCTTCCTCAGGCAATTGTATCTCATATCCAGGCTGGTATAAAACTTGCTTTGGAAGATGAAAATAGTTTACTTGTATTTTCGGGAGGAGAGACGCGATCTCAGACAGGCCCTGAAACAGAGGGGGGGTCATATTTTAGGGTAGCCGACGCATTGCAATTGTGGCATGGAAGAGATGTATTCAGTAGTGATGAAACTGTTGCAACTAATGAAGCTAGCACTGTGCGAGCTCGTACTGCCACAGAGGAATATGCAACAGATTCGTTTGAGAATCTATTGTTCTCCATATGCCGTTTTCGTGAGGTTACTGGGGTATACCCAACAAAAATATCAGTGGTATCATTTACATTTAAACAACAGCGCTTTGAGACACTCCATGCTGGCGCGTTGCAATGGGCAAGGAATCGGTTCCACTACGTTGGTGTAGACCCTCCAGCCTCGACTGGATTTAACTTGGAGGAATCATCAGCGGGAGAGAGAAAGAATAGCTTGGTACCATTTCAAACAGATCCATACGGTTGTCACACAGATATTCTACAACAGAAGAGGAAAGAACGTAATCCATACCAAAGGACAGCTCCATATCCTCTAACCTGTCCAGAAATGAAAGAACTGCTCAGTTGGTGCGGTCCAGACTTGATACCTAAAAGCCAAGTGCCATGGACAATAGGTTGAAAGAGTTGTGGTTAAAATAATAACGTTATGGAAGGAGTTGAAAGCAAGAGAATATGTATAACCGTGTACCATAAACTTTTGGGTAATGGCCCATCCCTTGGCTTGGGCCCGCCCATCTCGGTGTTTTCGGGTAGGAGTACCAAATACCACAGTTTTATGAACTAATTCCTACGCAGATTTGCGACATCGGAACTGAAACAACTTGTTTTGAATCTTCTCAATGATGTCCTCCTCCTTATAGCTTGACATAAAGTTATCAGAAATTTTAAAGTACGTCAGGTGGGCCCGCATAATTAAGTTTACCCAAGATCGCACCATCCATCACAATACTTAGACCTCCATAGGGCAAGAAATGTTGCATGTCAGCCACGGATGAAGCTTGTTCTTTGGCCATTCGCTGTTGTTGGAACTGCAGGTGCTGCCGCCTTCGTTGGAGACAAATCACAAAACCAAAAACAACACAACATCATCATATCAACATCATCATGTTCTTCCAAATCAAACTTTGCCGGTTGGCTGTATCATCCTTGTCAAGCAAAATGCCACCCTACTGCATTGCACATGGCAGGGAAAAGAGCAGTAGCATCGGAACCTGCATATTGGATTGATGAGATGGATCATGTTACAATTGTCAACGATGATGATGGCAATAGGAGTATCAAATTTACAATCAGGGGGAATCCAAAGGTGCTGGTACGACATCGGACTGCACGCGGATTCATGTATAACCCCTCTAAAGCTGCACAGGATCTTTTTCGGGATTGCTTGTTGGAAGCATTGCCTCAGGAGTACCATCCTGTAATCATAGATAGTGGAGATCCAGATTCAGATATACCAAATGTAATGTTTCCCGATAACCAGTTTCTGAAGCTGTCACTGACATTCCGTATGAAGCGCCCAAACAATCACTTCATAGGTAGTAAGCCAGGGCCTGGGCGGCTAAAACCAAATTCACCTCGAAAGTACTATAACAATCGATCTGGAGACGTTGATAACTTGTGCAAGTTTGTGATGGATTCTTTAAATCAAGTACTTTACGCAGATGACAGGCAAGTAGTTTGCTTGAATGCGATCAAACTTTTGGATTCAGATGGCGACTGCAGAGGTTCAACAGATGTCGAAATATCGACTTTGAATGATGAAGATGAGAACAATATTATACTGTAGCAGAGCACATACATGGCTTTATATAACACACACAAGAAAACAGGTTAGAATAGCTTCGTTTCTACTGAGAATCATTCTTCTTTGTTTGTATCGTCTCCCAGTCCTTTTAGCCACATCCCAAACAATGTAGGGCTAACAAAAAGTCCCACCGACGAAATAATTGCTACCAAGCGCTTCAATAGAGCGCTGGCCTCTCCTCCTCGAGCTACCGCTGCAGTCTCGGCCCCCATGAACGACCATAATATAGTGAAAGGTAAACCATGTGCCAAAATAGCCAACAACTGATACCTCGTTTTCAATGTTTTTACTAACGATGGCCCAACGTTCTTTACAAACTCTGGTAGGGGACTAAACCTCCAAATCAGCGCCACACCAAACGGATGAGATTTGAAGCTCTTGTCGATTTTACTCATCCATTCATTATCCTTCATTTTCTCTCTAGCATAATCTGAAAACAAATATTTTGCTAGCACGTATTGGCAGAATGCACCTCCGATCTTGCCAAGAGCTGAAAGAGGAATTGATTGTCTCAATGGAAATGCCATTCCTGCAGCCGTCTCGACTGGTGTGGTCACGCCAACAGTCATTGTCCATGCTGTGAAAGATAAGACGTAGGCTACCATTCCCTTGGTACCAGATTGAGACATCCCATCTAGAACTGATACAATAGCCTCTTTGAAGTTGCTTGGTGAAGGGATTTGAGACAGGATGCTAGATGCAGCAGCAAAACACGGTGATGGACATGCCAAGCCGACGCTCGCGAATACTATAGCTAATGCAGCAATTTTGTGTTTGTTTCTGTTCAGTGTTGTTGTGAAAGATTTCGATGAATTTGTACTGTAGAGTTGTGTATAACATTGGCGTGTCCTAGGCAGATGATTCGGAACTAATGGCCGATTGCTACTGTACGACAGCTCCCATTGATGGGAAGAATGTTTAGATAGCGATAAGACACCATCACCAGATATAATCTGATTCTTTCTATATGAAAAGCAATCTTCTGCTGCTGATGATCGGGCACCAAATGTCCGAGCTGGAGAAAATCCGATGGAAGACCCAACAAAGCACAAGAAGCATGCTACTGCAAGGGAAAGCGAGCGACTGCACATCTTGTTCATCTCTCTAGCTATCATGTGAACCAGCTGAGACGACTGCTAAGTACCTCGCGTACAATGGTAGAGAATGAAGAAGGACACTGAGATCGATCAGTAAGTGTCAATCAACTGCAAGAAGCAAGATAAGTTGCTACATATCTAACTAGATACTGGCGGGAACAAAATCGCACCTCCCCAAAAATCGCACCTCGGAAAATCTCAG
>JALLBC010000085.1:0-14994 GCA_036939775.1 Skeletonema grethae | reverse complement strand
AATTATTCAGGTGGAGTTGACGAGAAGACATTCCGGAAATGGGCGCATATTTTTGTTGAAGCTATTTCCTTTCTAGAATCATCAGTGGTGAGTCTCGTTTCTTTCCTATTGTGCAGTGTAACTCAAATCCCCCCCAGTGACCTCATCTCTCACTTTCCCCTTATCTCATGCCCATGCAACAGATAATCTGGGACGCACGGATCATCGGCGACAGCCGATCGCTTGTAACAATCGATGGCACGGATATGCCAGCAGAAATCGGATTCAATAAAGAATTCTTTGGGGTGAAATTCAATCATAGTGGTTTGAAGTACGAAGTGGGGGTGTGTATCGCTACGGGGTACATTGTATGGATAAATGGCCCATTTAGATGCGGTCAAAATGACCTCAATATTACGAGGACAGCTTTGCTTGGAGCTCTGGACTATGGCGAGTCTGCTGTTGCTGATAGCGGCTACGTCGGTGAGCCTCACCACATCAGAACACCGCAAGTTGGAACGGAGGATGAACAAGCAATGCAAGACAAAGCAAGAGCACGACATGAGACGGTCAATAAACGCCTGAAAGATTTCAAAGTGCTAGGGCCGAATAGATTTAGGCACGACCCTATCTTCCACTCATCGTGCTTCCGAGCTGTGGCAGTCATTACTCAGCTTAGCTTTGAAAATGGGGCTCCTCCTTTTCAAGTAACATTCTACGATGACGACGCATAAATGTAATGAGTCGTATGATGCCTGAGTCAGAATTCTCTAAAATAAAGTGTGCTTACAATACTCTCCAGCAATGTTTTACTGGGCTATTTATCATTCGATACCCCCCCTACACATTGAAACACTCAGAACCCAAAATTAAGTCCCTTCAGTTTCTCAATCTTGTCTTCCGATAGATCAGACATGTTGTGCTTTCTCCTCTGATTACTCACCCAAGGCCCCAAACCAGGCATGCTCTGTGGGACATAGGAATGACCATTTGCCATGAAGAACTGCTGCAATTCGGCGAATCTCATGTTCCATTTCGCTTCGTGTGCATCATCCCATTCCATTCCGGCAGCATCGAGTTTAGAAATATGATTTGCGTTGAGAAACGTGCTCTCTCCATTGTCAAACTTCTTCTTCGTTTTTCGCATATGATTGATCCAGCTTCCAACATTCTTTCCGTCCACTTTTGCACTTCTTGGGACAAGCAAATGATCGACACCGGCCTTAACTTTCCACTTTAGAACTGCGGAGAACATTTCGTCAAACTGCGTATCAAATGCGTCATCCCTTGCCGTCGGAAACTTAAATCCGATAGAAGCAAGAACTGCCTTGCGGTCTGCACTGAGCTCATTGTTCTTCTTGCTTGTAAGAAGATTGCTCCGCCAATCCGCTAAGGATCGTTCNAATATTGTTTCCGCCCACAAGTTCACAGCAGTGATGAAAACTTGTGGCGATGGGTCCTTCATAATAAAAATAATATAATAATTGACACCCAACGGTGGGGGCGGCGGCGGCGGCGGGAGCAGAGCGAGGGGGGTAGGCGATAATGTTATCTGAATGAGGGGCCTATCGTTGCAACCATGCCATTGATGTGGAGGCCACCTTTTCGTCACATGTAAAATGAGCATGTAAAGTGAGGCTCAGTATGAAACCGCTCATGTAAAATGAGGCCGAGTACGAAACCCCCATGTAAAGTGAGGGCGAGTACGAACTTCGTACTCGCACTCACTTTACATTTTTTAACGGCAATGTAAAGTGAGTGCGAAAAAGTAAAGTACGTAAGTAGCGCCAGTACCGATAAAGTACCTTAATTTCAAGTACGTAAGTAGCGCCGGTACCGATACAGTACCTGTAATTTCCCGCAGCACCCAGTGCAAAAAATATGTGCTATTCTATGGTCAGGTCATCATAATGGTGTATCGGGACGAAATACAATTGGCCACAAGAAGCTGCTCATGCCATCTTCACGAGGACAGATTATATTTTTGTACACTTGTCGTGACCAAGGGAATTCGTACGACTATCGAGAGCCACTTTTCTGACAGCACAAGGTTTTGCGTCTGCTATATATTATCGATACTCGACTGATTCATCCCACTCCCCAATAGTAGGTCGCACCAGTATTTCTATGATCTTGCCCGAGCGAATTTGTATCTTAGGTATGTTAGTGATAGGTTCCCAAGCAATAGCTCAGAAGCTTGGTTGCATCAGAGTCATGGTGTGTAGTCTAGATATAATACTATTAAACCAAATCCTTCGCCACATGGCGGCAATGTCCCTCCTAGCATTGGCATTGGAGGGATATTCAATCTTTTGCTTCGTCGCACAGGTCGGATGTATCCCTTTTGTACGATTTCGAAACTCAAAAGCACCACGAAAACTGATCAGACGCACACTGTGATTGTACTTATCTCTGTCAGTCGTAGTTTTACATGACGTCGTCTCTAGATACGCGGGGGTCTAGTTGATTCTTAGAGAGCCTCATGCTTTGAACCCTAACGTGAGCAGAACATCCAATGAAGAGTACTCAATCTCTTCGTGGGGAAAAGCTGTGAGAATCGTCGTTAAAGGGTGTGTTGTATAATTGCTCCCTGACTTGGCGACAATTTAGCTGGTACGGGATTGCATTGACAAAGATGACAATGAACAGTCGTGGCAATCTCGTAGTAATAAAATCATCTTGCTTACTTGGTTACGCTCAAGACTCATTGGTAATGAGGTCGATTGCGATTACGTTCAACGTAGCCATTCCTCACCCTAGCACCTCCTCCCCCTCTTGCGGCCTCGATCCTCATGTTTGATTCAGCCATCTTCACAACGCCTACAACACCACCTGCGGCTGCTCCATAGATGGCAAAAAGGTAGGTCGCGACAAAAGCGAATGCTGCTGAACTCGCGCTTAAGAAGAAGAATAGTGCAGTTACAGGATTTGCTTGGTAATCTCTGATGATGCCCCACAATCCAAAGATAAAGACGAACAGCGCCATGACCAATCCCATACTGAAATTGATCAATACTTGCATGAGCATTTTGAGGCCATATTCAATAAATGATTCATCTCGACTCATGGAACGCATGCCCATGAACATAGCATCCCACCAACTTTGCCTCTTCGCAAACTGTTTGCCACTATGAAAATAGTCCCAAAAGCTGTCTTTCACTTCATTTACGCCCACCTCTGAGAATAGTCCAGCGACAGACTTGGCGTCACTCATGCGTGCATTTCCTTCCGCCTTGATCTCGTCCCACTCACTCTTTCGTCGATCCATGATTGATTTGTAATGTTGACAGTGTGCGTCGCACGAGAACCATCCTTTCGAATGATAGTAATTTGCTTGCGCTGTATGATATCGTGATGCCGCCGTGTATTCCGCCTGCAAATCAATTGAATTCATGATTGAGTTGTACTGACTCAATTGATCGAAAGTTAACTTGGTGCCAGAGCCGATGAACGCAATGGCGCATAAAATGGAGATGCCATACACATAGCTGAAGGTGATGACTTTGTGCCTCTTGGCAAAACCTTTTGCAGCCGTGACGACGGCAGAGCTCACGTCACTGACGACGATAGAGTCAGACGGATTATTATTCATATTCTTGGAATAAAATGCTGTTTGCTAACATCAATGAACAGAATGAGACACAGAGTTGCTGTTGTTGTTGATGCAGTTCAATGTTTTGGGGGGTGCTCGACAGGTTCGAGGTCCTACTTATCTCAAACTGCTCGACTGTGCGTGGGACCGACAGTTTCGAGTTGGAGCGACACGACAGGTGGAAATTCAAATTAAAAAAATCGCTGTTGCATCGAATCAGATCTATTCTCTGTGGACCTTATGGAGCATGGAGGAGGCCGAATGAACTCCACCAACGTTGATTGTTGAGTAGTAGAGATAGAGATGAAGCGCCTCTTCTTCCATGTGATCACCAGTTGTTTCTTCTTTGTCATCACTGCTGCCCAACAGTGCATTGATCCAGACGCCACCGCTTCGTGTAGCAATAGCAGCAATAATCAGACCTTCTTTGCTTGGGACGTAGCTCAAGCACCGCCCTTTCTCAGTGGGTTATTCCCAAACAATACGCTATTGCAATCGGCATGGGAAACACATCCACTGCTTTCTAAGGTATCTTTCGCTCATCATCATCAGCAGCAGAGTCAGAGTGATCAATCGATACCATCCATACTACATGATCGCTCTGCCATCTTAAAATTACAATCAGAGAAGGAAGAAGGTGATCCCCTGCTGTCCCTTCTAACAGTCGATGATACAATATCTATAATATCGCGACCATTCATGCGTCATGGAGTTGACTATAAGTTGGCCAAGAAAATTGTTCAGAATGGCGAGGAGCATTTGGGAATTCTTCCAAAATCTCACTATTCTATTGACGAAATAAGAGCACACTTCCACTATGGAGGGTTTAGTGTGGTGATTGACAGAATGCAACGGCGTTGGGCGGCTATTGCTCGTCAAGCATCTCTTCTCGAGGAAGAGCTGAAATCAATTAAAGTAGGCGTCAATATGTATCTCACACCTGAAGTGGTGCTTGAATCGGAGAAAGACAAGAGGAATGGTCACACGAGACAAGGATTTGAACCACACTGGGATTGGATGGATGTAATAATAATTCAGATAGCGGGACGGAAGCGATGGTCGGTCGCCAACGAGCCCACTGTCTATCTATCCAACAGAGACCAAAAGCGTAAGCCTACAATTGAGGAGATAAAGCACTACGTCCAATCACCTGCAAGGTTCTCCGAATTCACTCTTTGTCCAGGAGATGCGCTTTACGTACCAAGAGGCCACATTCACAATGCATCAACAGTATTGGTTGATGACGACGCAAGTAACGAACCCCTCAACAAATGCCCTGCATCCTATCCTAGTGCTGAAATACAACAACTGCTGAATTGGAATGGACAGAGTTCTTTACATCTAACGTTTGGTTTTGAGCAATCGTGTGAAGGCACACTGGAATCTCTACTGCATCACGCGCTGAATTTATATTTCAATGATAACAGATCTTTCAATTCCATTGCCCTACCTGCAGAGACGTGTTCTTCTCGGAATCAAGCAGCGAAATCACACGACATTAAATGGAGAGCCGTATTGCATCATGCATTGGCCACAGTCGCGAGGAAACGCCATCCGTGCGACTTTCCATCATTTCATGGTTCTGACGCAAAACAAAAAGATTGTAATGGGAATGCTTCTCTTCGAAGATCACTGCCATTGGGGCTAAGTGGAAAGAGTGAGAGTGTGCAATATTCAAATTTGAAGCATGCTTTTCTTCAAGCTTTGGACATATTTGTGTCCTCTGCCTCCATCGTTGCAACTGCAGAGTTTGTTCAGAGTTTACAAAAGCCTCCGGCAGATCCAGAATTATTCTTTTGCTTCCCTGAGTACACTGTTGAGGATGTGGTGGCATGTTCAGACGCGCTGATGTTACTGAGGGAGCATGAATTCAACGAAGTTCTGATGGACTTCCATGAAAAAGCATCCTCAAATTTTCATGAAGCGCTGAAGGTAATGGATAAATTTGGAAATGGTATACGAGAGAGGAATAGGAAACAACAGCTTGACGATCTAAAGAGGGTTGCACAAGTGAATGTCTAAAATTACTTAAATATTCCTCAGTCACAATACTTAATACTCACCGTCTGATGACCTGGCCTATCGGGCCTGATCGAGAATGCAAAATGTCGTGGAGGGAAATGGGACACGATTACCATACATACCCAATGCATTTCATACGTTCGAGACTTAGGAATATTGCGAGATTTCGTGGTAAATAACGACACTAAAAATGATAATTGGAACTGCAGAAAGATAAAGGCAACTAAGAGATGCTTATCCTCATGTTACTTCGAAAATCTTTCCCCCAAATTTCCGTTCAGTCCTATTCCCATCAAACTAATCGCTTCAATATCAATATCATCGCCACTATTCGTGCTTCCACCGAACATATCCATGTTCAAGTTATCCAACATTCCAGGCAAAACTGTGCTCATGCCTTGATCGTCCTCGCCATCCTCACCATCAACGAGTTCAAAAAGACGTCCTCGATGCCCTCCTCCACGTCGTCCACTTGCAGGTGCACTCTCCCATGGGTTAGAAGGGAATGCCACCTCTTGCGACACACTCGCGAACTGAGGTTGTGGTGCAGCAGCGGGCGATCGCGGAGAGTATGCCGACGCATCGTAGATGGGTTCATTTTGCATTGAACCTTGCAAGCTTGACATCGCTGACACCACATCAGATCTCAATGATCGCCTGATGATATCCATGGAAGATGAGTTCAGAGCAAAGTGATGCTTCCCTGCTTCATTCTGAATTAACAGGAACATGCTGCTTGATTTCGAAAAGTTGCAACTTCCAGCAGGAATCACTTCAATGAAAGATATAAATCCGTTTTGATCCCCGCATAGGCGAGGATCTAGAGCTCGAAGATGATCTGCTGAGAGAGTTCGCGTTGCATTCACGAAGCAGTCTGACGACAGGACAACACCGAATGAAAGTGGAACATTCGCGTGGCTTTCCACCATATCGACAATTTTGCGGCAGCATTGCGATGAAGCATTATTCTCAGGAGGTGCAACCACTATCACTGATGCTCCAGAACGGGTTAGCATGGATTCAACACTCCCACTATCTTTGCCAAACGGGGAGAGCCCACCGAATGCGGCATCTACATCTGGAAACATGGCACAAAAGTAGTTATTGCCACGAACACTGACTGAGTCGCTGAAAGTCTCGAGGGATGCATTGAGACCCTTAGTCAGAAAGTCCACCGATTGTGGTGGTAAGTGACAGACCATCTCAGTCTGATCTGCAATTGCAGCAATGATCTCGTGTCGGCGCACAGCGGAAAATACTGCTGACATCAATCTATTCTGCTGCCCGACATGACGCCTCACAAGCGAGTTGAAGAGGCTCAACGGGATAGAGAGTCGCGACTTTCCTGACCAATCAATGACCACATTATTTCCATCTTCCATTCCTGCAACGTTGATGTTTGAATCAGTCCAATTGGGTGGTACTTGTTGTTCGCATTTAGAACGAAATTCAACAACCTCCTTCGCGAGAGAGAGACAGATCTCCGACATGGATGCGCCTGCATCTCTGAGGGCTTCGATGCTGGGCACATTCATGTTGTACCTAGTATCATCAACTGATCGACGGCTCTCAGAAATGAATTGACGCTGAAGGTATTCTTTGAGGTATGCTTCATCTTCCCAGCTGGGAATAACAGGATCCAGAAAAGAATCTGAGCCATGCGACGCGCGGATTATCCAGCGATAAAGTACTGTGCGGAGAGTACGCTCGTCGATCACCTGCAGAGGGTGATTAGCAGGAGATGAACGAGCATCAGAGCACTGCCGAAATAGCTCATGCAACTTTTCCAAACGAAACACTGAAACAGGCGGCAGCTCGACAGATATTGATGACACCAACGGTGGAATTGCAGGAGGCGATGACACAAATGTTGCAGTTGTGTTCAAGTTCGGAGGCGGCGTTTGAGCGTCGAATCCGGTCACGCCATGGTAACCGTCACTTCTCACACTATTGCTTTCTGCATCAGAACTGTTTTGTTTCTGTGGTTGGGATCCGAAGTCTAAGAATCCTAGCACATCGTTAGCCATGCTGGCAAGCTCATCGTCGACTGACACCCTCGTTTGTGCGTTCGATCTCTGCGTAGGAATAGGAGAGACGGGCAAGCTTTCGGTAGTAGAATTTTCTGTAGAATGTGTACTCTCATCAGATCGCACTTTGGCCTTGGACGCATTCAAGGAGTCTGGTGTAACCGAAGGCGACTTAGACGATTGAACACCTTTCCTTGTCTCCTTGGTTGATGGAGTATCTTTTGATCGCCCCTTCGTCACCTGTTGTCCATTCTGACTAGCCCCTGCGCTTGGAGTGGGAGCTTTGTTTTCCCATCCTCGCTTATTCTTCGGTGTAGCTGCAGCCTTTGCAACCGGCTTGGGTGAAATAACACGAGATTGTTGCGTAGGAATCTTGGGGTTGTCACCAGGTATCTTTTTTGGTTGTATTGGATTATCACCAGGGATCCTTTTGGGAATAGGGTTGTCACCAGGAATCTTCTTCGGAATGGGGTTGTCACCGGGAATCTTCTTCGGAGTAATTGTCTTTTTTGAAGCAACGCTAGATTTCTTCGCAGATTCATGCTTTGCCACCAAACCTTCACCAGCCTTCTTGGGCTTACCATCCTTGCCTTCAGCCCACTTCAGATTTAGCTTTGTGTCTGCTTGTTTCTTAGTTTGAGTTGGCAGCGATGATGGCGTGGGCAGAGATACCTCCTTATTTCTAATCGATTTCTTTGCAGTTGATGAAGAATCTTTCTTCTTCGATTTCTGTTCAGACTTAGTCGAAGCAACGGGTTGAGAGGCGTTTGTCAGCTCTATCACCTTTTCTTTCTTTGCCTTGGCAGCTGCTTCCTCCTTAGCTTTGGCTGCTTTCTCAGCTTCAGCGGCCGCCGCTGCAGCCTTTTTAATTTCTTCCTCTTTCGCCTTCTCAGCCTTTAGTTGACGTTCGCGATCCTTCTTTTTCTTCTTCTTTTTGCTGCTTTTGCTCGTCTCCGTCTTGGCATTCTCCTCGGCCTCGAGCTCAAGCAGCAAAGCCTCCTCCGCCGCACGCGCATCTTCCTCAGCTTTGGCAATTGACTTCTTTCCCTTCTTCTTTTTCTTACTTTTGGGAGCGACCAACGTCTCATTCGTAGTCTGAGGAGAGGCAGCATCATGGAGGGCAACCGCACTTGCACTTCCTTCAGCGTCGTCACTCTCACCCCCGTCGCTGAAATCATCATCGGCGTACGGCCCCGTACCCTCACGTTTGTGCTGTTTCAGTCGCAAATTAATCAAAAGACGTGCGCGCTGAACCTTCTTACGGTCCCTAGAACAACGAGGAATACTTGCATTGTAATCCGTTACCATCTCTACAGCCGCATCAATCATATCCTGTTCCACGAGAATAGCTAGGGCCGTATCTCCTTTCTTAGTTGTGACGGTATGATCAGCTCCATGACGAAGAAGGAGAATACACGTATCAGGGAGACCCTTCGTCGCTGCCTGGAGCAATGCCGACAACGTAGGGTCGTCTTCCTCTGTCGGGGCACCCTCCTCCAGAAGCAAGCGGACAACCTCATCATGTCCTTTGTACGCTGCAATGCTCAGTGGACTCCAACCAGTATCGGTACATTTGCAAGGATCAGCACCATAACGTAACAGTTCCCCAACGGCTTTATCCTGCCCGTGATTTGCGGCGGTCAATAGCGGGGTTTCCCTCCACTTGTTCAAAGCGTGGACGTCAGCATTCCCATCAAGCAATTGTGTCACGGCACTAAGGTGCCCTGGTTTGCTACCAGCACATGCCTTGTGTAATGGTGTAGATAAATCTTCCGTCACCCGACAATTTACAGGCGCCTGTGCTGCCAATAGCAATTGAACAATATCAGAATACCCCTTGTGTGCTGCAAACGTCAAAGCGGACCACCCTGCCTCACTACAAAGACTGGGATCGGCCCCAGATTTCAGCAGAGCTTTCACGGCCTCTACATGTCCATTATTTGCAGCAATCAGAAGCGGAGTCTCCCTCCATTTATTACAGGCATTGACATCCGCACCCTTTTCCAAAAGTAGATTGAGAACCTCAAGATTACCAGGAGACACCGGTCCAGGACTGTTGTCATTTGCATTGCCCTTGCCATTGTTGTTATTCCCATCACCATTGGAAATCGACGACGACGCAGAAGAACTAGATGACGAAGACTGCCCACCATCCCCAGTAGCCGAACATGCAGTATGCAAAGGTGTGTACAAATCATCCTTGAACTGACAATTCACCCTCGCATTCTGTTTCAAACACACACGGACAGCATCGGCATTCCCCTCTTCTACGGCACACTTCAAATACAATTCGGCATCCTCAGGGTCGATGGTGACACTGGATGATTTGACAGTAACCGATGCCCTAACTACAAGTGCATCATCATTACGGACGTAGCCCTCCTGCTGGATACGGTCAGAGGTGATGAATTGAGACCACCCCCAATCAATCGCCTTGGGACACATTTTAAAAGTTTTATCTGGATTTCGTTTGGAGTATCCCATATTTTGTTGCTGCTGATGCTGTGGCGATGACGAGTTGTTGCTATTATTGGTAGATGACGATGAATTGTCATTCCCATCCGGATGTTCCAACGTAAGTACGTAGCTAACCGCCTTATTCCACCCAAACGGCAGCGCTTCTGCATCCGCCACCTGCAAGAACAAACTAAGGTGATGATTGGACGCCCTTCCATTCCCATTGACGTAAATGATGAGACGCCATTTATTTCCATGCGAGTCGGTGGTGATTTGAGAATATTCCGCCTTTTTGCATCCCGAATCACGTTTTTGAGAGTAGTTTTCAATAAGGTGTGTGAATTCGCATGTGGTGGTGTGGGTTTGGGGTGTCCACGCCGACGATGATGATATTGCGGTGGCATGACAGGGTGAGTTGGGTTGCGAGGGGGTATTATCCGCACTGCATGAGGATTGGGCGTTGGACGGCGACATGGGGATGGATTTCCCCGTGGCACCGCTAGCAGCAGCGGCGGCAGTAGATACATCCCCGGCAGTAGATGAGAACTGAGGAGCCGTAGCAGCCACGGATGCCATTGGGTTATGATTGCCATTCCCCGACTCCGCTGCAGCTAATGTATTGCCTCCCTGAGACGCCGACGTCGTGGCCGTGTTGGAAGTGAATTGAAATATGCCTCTGCCCGGCTGTCCCGCCACTGCCTGTCCATTGCGCTTCATCTTTTTATTGCTGCCACCGTTGCCATCTCCGCCATTATTATTGTCGCCATTATTATTCGAAGTGAATGAAAACGTCGGCCTATTGCTCGGAGTTGACGGCGGGCCACCACTACCATTGTTAGCGGCGTCTAGGCCCGCTACCGCTGAAAAAGGCGACGGCTGGCTCGCAGGGGCGCTACTCATCGATGATGCCCCCCCATCTGCCTGAGCTGATTGCGAGGAGTTCACCGCAGAGCTGCCGGCGACACCATAATTATCTGCATTGCCAGCCGATGTTTTTTGTGGACCAGCTGGCGCTGACTCCGACGCATCCGCCACAGAAGGCGCTGGTGCAGCCGCCTCTTTATTGCCTCCCAAAAAGCGACCCAACACCATTCTTTTTCTAAAAATTAATTATCTGATTATTGTATGAGTATCCGTGTACTCAATCTAAGTGTAAATCCAAGGCTTAGCGCTCCTTCAGCCGCCTACAACCTTTGATTGGACATGGAGTTTAGTGTTTAGCTTTTTGCTGATTATCGAAGCGGTGCGTGAGAGAGGAGAGAGCTGATGAGTGATGATGAGGAAGAAATTCGGTCAGACGTCAGGATTCTCGAGAATCATCATTCAATTCAGCCACGCCCGCCCGGCACTTCATTCTCGAGAATCAGGCATTTTTGAAATCATCGTCAACGGTCGATCGAATGTTGAAAGGATGAATCATGGCATGGTCAATGATGGGCATGATTATGACAACATTCAGTATCGTAGCAGTATTGTAGGAGGTAATTACTTGCAATAGCCGCTGCAATTTCATTCGAATCACTCTGAGAGGCGTCATCGATAGCTCATCCTATTTTCGGCTTGACTGCTCTGTCAGTGAAAGGCAAGAAACGACGCGAAAGTGCCAAAAATAACGACATTTGTGAATTAACAACAATGAAGTCAATGAAACTCCTCTCCTCCACAAAAAAGAGCTCTCGGCCATCCTCGGCAGCTTCTAGCAAACCGCCGCCATCATCCTCATCCGGAAACAAGAATAGCAGTGGTCCCATGATGAACGAATCGCTGCTCCAACTGCAGCTCGAAAATTCTCATCTGCGCTCCAAACTCGACGCCCTCCTCAACACGGACGAATCCAAATCAGAACTGCTCTCACTGCTGCAGCAACAAACTCTTGACAATGAACAGCTACAGCAAAAAGTGCAAATGCTCAATTCTGGCGTGGTGGAGATTGACAAGGAGCGCAAACGATTGGTCAAGGCGGCTCACTCCGCGCAGGTGGATCTGGACATGCTGCGCCACCAACATGCGGAGGTCTCACAACATTTGCAAATGAGGGAAATGGAAATTGAATCCTTGGTGGACCGACTCAGAGAGCAGGAGCGACGATTGGAGGGTGCCAATGCTGATAATTCAGAGTTGAGTAGTCAGCTTGGTCAAGTCAACACTTTATTGGAAGAGAGTGAATATGAATTGAAAGAGAAGGAGCACCATTGGCACGAGGAGAAGACCAAGCTTGATCAAGAATTAGCGGATAGGGATGACAAGATATCCAGCCTATCACAAGATTTTTCCACATCTGCCAAACTCAATGAGGAGCAGTCACGTACTATTGACAATTTGGAACAGTCACTCACTAACATGCGCGCGGAATTGAACACGGTACAATTGCACCATGCTCAAACATTGGACAAGATGGAAGCAGAGTTGGAGAATGAGCGACATGCTCATGAGGAGACGTTGGAGAAGTTAACTTCCACGAGGGAGCATCTTCATAAGGAGAATGGTGATTTGGTGGAGGATCTTCAAAGGGCCAAGAATGATTATTCATTGTTGCAAGAGGATCATCGTGTGAGTGTAGAGGCAGTGAACAAGTTGACCATCGAGTTGGAGGAAGAGAGGCAAGCTCATGTTGATGCAAGAGAGCAATTCTGTGTCACAAAGGAGGAGCTTGAGAAGGAGAATAATGATCTAGTCGAAGAGCTTCAAAAGACAAAGACAGATTATTCATTACTGCAAGAAGATCATCTTGCAAGTGATGAAAATACCAAATCATTGATGAAAGAGTTGGAGGAAGAGAGACAATCACATGCTGTAACTCAAGAGGAATTGACAACAACCAAGGAACAACTAGAGAAAGAGGCAAATGATCTCGCAGAAGAACTCCAAACGACCAAGGTTCAGTTGCAAACTACACAAGAAGAGTACTGCAATGTCAACGCTGCATATGAACAATTGCAACAAGATCAATCCTCTCTCGAGAAAAAGCATTCCGAGCTCCACCAAGAGGTCCTCAATCTCAACAGCCAGATTGATGCAATGAATACCGAGATTGATACACTAAATACTGAAAGCGGGAACCAACAATCTCAAAGCTCTGAAAAGATTATCTCGCTGGAGAAAGCATTGGACGATGAAAAGGCCACTGCAAACAAATTCCGATCCCAACTTCGTGAGTTGAACTTGCAACTGAAAGAGAATGACAATGCAACGTCGAATGAGATGCGTACTTTGGAGCACGAATTGGAGGAAGTCCGTCAAAAGTATGAGGCAGTAATTGTCAATCATCAAGATGAAATTCAATCAATGCAGAAGCAGTATGAGGATGAACATGAGAAATTCCGTCAAAAGTATGAAACGGTAATTGTCAATCATGAAGAGGAAATTCAATCGATGCAAAAGCAGCATGAGGAGGAACTTGTTGACTTTGAGACTCGAGGTGCCGACGTCATTTCGGATCTTGAGGATACGATTACTTCTTTGCAGAAGGAAATTATGGAAGGCAAAATTGGAAATGAAGAGTCTGCGAACAAAATGCAGCAAGAGTTATCGCGTGCCAATATGGAACACAATCGTTTGAATCGCATCATTGCTGAGCATGAGAGGAAAGAAGCAGAGCAGCAAGAGAAGATTGAGGCATTGAGTTTGTATGGCAAGCAGCGCAAGGAGGAGGCAAAGACGCTCCAGAGTGAGTTAGATCGTGTTCAGGAGCGTGTTCAGGATGAATACGAGAATCAAATCAGAGAGAAAGACGGCACCATGGCTAGTTTGCGCAGTGAATTGGGAAATATTAGCTCCATCCACGAGCAGGAAATGGCAGAGTTGCGTATCACCATTGAAGATATCAAGGGCCAACTTGTATCAGCCAAATCGACCTTGTCAGATCGGACCAACTTGATCCGAGACATGGTCGAGCAAACGAAGGCGTATCAGAATGACTTGGAACGGGAGCGCAGTCGTGCTGTTCAATTGGAAGAAGCCGTGCGAAGTTACAAAAAGCAGCTATCAGAAGCTCGCAACTCTTCACACGGTCTGGAGGAGGAAATCCACGAGAAGGACACACAGTATTGCGAGGCTATTCGCAACGAACGGAATCAACGCAAGTCTGTTGAAGCAGAGTTGGAGTCTTTCAGACTTTCAATGGAAGACGCACTCCGTCGTAGAAATGATATGGAGAAGGAAAATGTGGCGTTGAAGGATAAAGTGCAACGGCAAGAGAAATACATTGGACGTCTACAAGACCGTGACAAGCAGAATAGGAGGCAGTCAAAGGCTCCTCGTCCTTCATATATGGCAGGTGTCGAGAAGGAGCCCCCGAGACTTCGAAGTCATAATCCTCCTGTTCATAGTCCGCCGAGGATTGGATCCAAGATTGGCGTAGGTCTAAAGCAGTATCGGCCAAGAAGTTCAGGGACTGAAGAGAATACGAGACCAAACTTGTCTCAAAGAATGATGGACGAAGATTTCTCAGAGTCCGCACACACAGATGAGGTGACTCACGCTAGATAGTTTGACCGGTCCTCTCTAGACACAGTATACAGTTTGCTTCATAGTATGATAATTTAATGTTAGATCCGTGCATCAAATCGACAACAGGTGGGGTGAATGTTGAAATTGTAGAAAATTGTATCTAATGTCATTGTACAGGAAGACAAAGCTGTGCTCTGAGTTGTGACTTGTGACGGCTCGATCAATGTCACTTTCGCTCGTCACAACTTCAACCACTGGCCTCCGCCTCCTCTCACCCATGCCGTCCGTCGATCCATACTGAAATCCCCCAAATATCTTATTGGTGCGGCAGCAGCAAGCTTCGACAGCTGATATTTATGTAACAGTGAAGAGAACGGAGCGGCATTTTTCTCAGGCTGTGGGCTTCGCCTGACTTGGGGGCGAAAAAGAGGAGAGAAAAAGAGGAGGAAAGTTCGAGGTTGCAGCTCT
>JALLBC010000084.1:0-16778 GCA_036939775.1 Skeletonema grethae | reverse complement strand
TTTGCCTTACGCTCTTGATGTTGCTTGGCTTCGGCTTGGCAAGCAAAGCGAGAAGGAGCCGGTTTGGAGTTCGGAATTCCCCAGCATCATGACATCATGACATCATCGTGGTCGATGTTGTGCGTACATGTTTTCTTGCTCTCTTTCTTGTGGCCTGCTGCTTTTCTTGGCACCACCTTCGCACCCTGTTTCTCTCCTCCAGCTTCAGGCTTCAGCCAGCCGTTCAGCTTTCAGCTTCAAATTTCAGGCAGCCGCTGCCTTGCTACTTGCAGTTGCAGTTTGCAGTGTGTCGCATGCCTCCTCCCACATCCATCTGCTGAACAACACCGTTGTTCCTCAATCGGCAGCGCGCATCTCTCACCATTGATAATAGTAGTGGAGGAGGGGTTTGCTCCTCTGAAGATAAGCTTGGAGTAGAGAGAGTCCTGAATTCATCAATTCCAAAGGATTCCAGTCTAATGCTCCTTCCGCTCTTGTCTTCATAAATAACAAAAATATTGGGCGATAAGAGACCAAAATAACACGAAGTATGCCTACGCAACGAAATTCTAGACCGTCACTAATGCAGGTGGCCTTTGTCGGCCTAATCGCCCTTTGGATGATGGCCTCATCATTTGCATTCACCTTACAATCGCTGGTCTCGACTCATGTTCCCTGTTCCTTCCCACAGGTGTCACGCACACATCAATTTCAACCCCGGAAGATACGGAACAATAGAGAGGCAAGGGCAACTGCTACTTTTCTTCGGGTATCTGTGAAACCTCTACTGCCAGTGTTGCCAGAAAGTCCAGATATGGAGGATGATTTGGTCTCTAGATTTACTAATGATCAAGACAATAGTAACAATTTCACTCAAAATGCAACGATTGAAATCATCAATATACAAACTCAACCTTCTGAGGAGATAGATGAACAACACATGGAGCGTGTGAAGATGGGAGATGATGAAATTGATCTGCAACGTCTTGTGTCTCCCTCTGTTCCAGTAGCGTACGATGAAAATGAAATGGTCTACGCAGACGCTGTAGTTATCGCATCATTAGACAATTCCATAAGTGTTTCCATTGACGAACAGGAGTACCCAGACTTCATCAAATTTCTCTATCAGACAGATGCCAATGGGCAGACTCTTGCTTCGAAACTATTCAATTTCACTCTCCTCGCCGTAAGCTTTGGATTCGTCTTTTTCTCTGTGTTTTATATCGACAAGGGGATGACTCGGGGCTGGTCCCCAAGTGAAATTGGTATGCGCATACCCCTCGATACATGGGCATCCTATGAAAACAGTCTGAGCGAAAAGCCAGTTGCCACCAAGACCATCATCAACGTGGTAATCTATCTGCTAGGTGATTGGCTAAGTCAAACGCTCTTTCAGAAAAATAACGTGTTGGATTTCGATGCCGCAAGAACAATAAAAAATGGGATTGTAGGTATGTGCTTCGGGCCTGCCGTTCATGAATACTATGAGTTCAGTGATTGGATCTTACCCGTGGACGGCGTGACCATTGGCATCACCAACAGAGCCTTCAAAATCCTCATGGATCAAACAATTTATCTATCGATAAAATGCTCAATCTATATCATTGCTGTGGGATTGTTGAATGGAGATAGCCTAAAAGATGGGTCTGAAAATGTCAAGAATCGAATAAAACCAATCATGTTTGCTGCTTGGAAGTTCTGGCCGCTGGTACATTGTGTGACGTATGGATTGATTCCTGCGCGTCATCGAATATTGTGGGTCAATTCTGTGGACTTGGTTTGGAATGCAATCCTCGCAAGCAAGGCTCGAGATGATGATCCAAGTGGCGATGAAAATGAGAGTGAGGAGGAATTTGTCAATAATTTGGAGACAAATGTGGGGGATTCAGGTCTCAGCTGGCAGGAGAGGTTGAACTCTGTCTTCGACAACACTGCTGAGGTTGAAGTATGCGATAACGTTACTACGGCAGTCACTACAGATGTCGCAAACAAACAAAACCAGATTTCAACTCTGGAGCGTGAATGAAACTCATAGGGATATCTTCTAACTAATGCTCAAGTATGAAGTGTTGAGTATAAATTCAAATCTCAATGAGTAATTAATCTGATGTCTTATCGACTGTTGGCAATGAATCACAGCATAATATTCTGCAGACTCGTCACTATCACATCACTCTGTAGGAAATAATACTGCTCTTGGAATCATTAAAATCTGGCTGCTATTGGTGTAGTTGTGGTTGGCTCTGGCTGTGAGCCAAAGAGAGAAATTGTTAATGGACCACGCAAGTCCTACAATGTCTTAATACACATTCCACAAGTCTGTCTTCGATGCCCTGGACTTCTTACAGCTAGTCATGTATACAACCTCGCCTCTTTTTGGTTCATGATGCTGTGACGCGCATTTGACAGAACTGCCAGCTTCACGGAGTTGAAAAGGTTGCCTTGTACTTAGTCCATCCCATCTTTGATTTCGTGAGCCATCACAGGTGTCCAATTTAATCGACCTTCCGCGTCGCTCAAGGCATCTGCCACTTTTCCTAGAACGGATTCGGTTGTTGTCAAAATAGAACTGCTGCCTGGAGTCATTCCTTGAGCATTTGGTTATCTCTATTCCGGAATTCTTGGAGCACGATGAATTCTTGCAACGCATACACCACCATTTTTCTGACCTACTCCCTTGCCACTTATACCCATTCTTCCAGGTGAGACGAAGTCGGAAATACCTTGCTATCGTTCTTGTCGGGAGGACGGGGACATCTCGAATCAGCAGTTGAGTCGACACAAAGCTCTCTGCTTGCTCGCTGACGAAGGTATCTGTTTCGTTTCTAGCAGTTGTGACTGCTTTGCATATCACCGCAACCAAAAGCTGCGTGAGCGTAGAAGGCTTCATTTCTCACTATTCATAAATGGTATATCCACACAACCCCAGCCCTCCTGGTTAAATTCGCCTTTCTCTACCAAACCTGCGTCTAGAGAGTAGGTAATGAAATAATGTATCTATTTGCAAATAATGTCCGATTCAAATCTGTTGGAACAACTCTACCAACTCGTTTTTGTCGAGAATACGTCGCAGTCATCACTCTACTTTCATGCCACAACGGCCTCCAAGACCAAATTTGGCGCAGCAGAAGGGAAAGCAGAAAGCAAGAGCGAAAGACTCTTCCGCCTCCCTCACTCCCCCCGAGTTTTCCCCCTTGGCCCGACTTTTGCCCCAAAGATCTTCTTCCAGAAAAGGGAAGAGAAGAGGAAGAAGCAAGAAAGGCCGCCGAACTAGACCCCCCTACTCAGCTTAGACCCCCCCGAAATCCAGCGTAGTCCAAAAATCGAGACCCCTGTTCCTTTCGCTAGTAGTTTGCTATTGTTTGTTATTAGAAGCTAGACCCCCCTAGAGATCAGACTATCCAACATATTTAGATCCCCCGGGGGATCTAGTTCGAGGTACTTCATAAGACGCGAACTCCCAATAAATTTGGGCTTCTCTATCCTGCCAATGAGCCGATAGATCCGAAGACCGAAGACAAAAAATCGGAACGCTGAAAATCTTCTGTCTGATTCGGACTGTTTGGAATTTTTTGGAAGCGCAGTGCAAAGTGCAAAGCGCATAAAGCACAACAATGCTAACAAATAAGTCAACTAATCTCAGCTCAAAGCCTACTACTCACGCCTTTAACCATCATCATCAATAACATCATGCTAGAAACTCTCATCGGTAACAATCCGGAGAACTCGGGCCTTCTCGTCGTCGGTAGCGTCGCCGCCCTCCTTGGCGCCCATCTTGTGCTCTCCTTCATCTTGAGGTCCTTCAAACGCGATGGCTACAAGTCATTCGGCTTCGTCAGTGATGCTGCGTCTCTTCTGTCAAACTCTGACAGTGTATTGGGACGCAGTGGCGTCAAAGCATCCATCGCTGGCTATGAAGGATTGTTTTCCGGTGCCAGAAACAAGGTTGGTACTACGAGCACAGATGACAGTATTAAGAACAGGGAGAAGGAATACGCCACTATGGTAAACAGCTTTTATGATTTGGTGACTGATTTTTATGAATGGGGATGGGGACAGGTAAGCTTCGCATGCATATTTTTTTCATGCACAGTGGCATTCCCTCTCCCTAACTACTGCGTTTACCATATATTATGCGTGTATCATCTATAGTCCTTTCACTTTGCACCCCGCTTGAAGGGGGAAACATTTGAGGAATCGATCTACCGCGCTGAACATTATCTTGCTCTGAGGGCCAATATCAAACCAACTTCGAAAGTTCTTGATGTCGGATGTGGTGTCGGTGGTCCGATGCGCAACATTCAGCAATTTACTGGCGCCGACGTCACCGGTGTAACGATTAACCAATACCAAGTTAATGTCGGCAATCAATATTGTGCTCAAAAGGGAATTGATGACAAGTGCCGCTTGGTTCAAGGAGACTTTCAGAAACTTCCAGAGAAGTTCGAGGCCGGAACCTTTGATGCTGCATATGAAATTGAGGCGACTTGCCACAGTCCTGACAGGAACATTTGTTTTTCGGGAATTAACCACTGCCTCAAGAAGGGCGGTTTGTTTGTGGGTTATGAGTGGGTTGTTTTGCCTGAAACTGGTTATGATGAGAAAAACCCTGATCATGTGCGCGTTAAGGAGGGTATTGAAGTTGGAAATGGATTACCCACCCTTGCTACTTCACAAGATGTCATTCGTGCATTGGAAGAATCTGGGTTCGAGGTTTTGGATTCGTTTGATGCCAATAAGAATGTACACTCTGATCGCGAGATTCCTTGGTACGACACTTTGTGTGGATCTTTCACTTTGAAGGGATTCCGTATGACACATCTTGGAAGAGTTTGCACCCATGGCATCGTCAGCACTCTTGAGTTTTTGAGAATTGCTCCTAAAGGATCGGTTCGTGTCAGTGCATTGCTTAATGCGACTGCCCTTGATCTTGTGGAAGGCGGTAAAGAAGAAATTTTTACTCCTTCGTTCTTTTTCCTTGCGAGAAAGAAGTAATCGGTAGATTGTGAAAAATGTTATGTGTTTGTTCTCGTCAATCTGAAAGTGTGAAAATGAAGTTGGTACTTGCCCGTTCGCAAGGATTTGCTTGGTATGGACGTATTTTAAGCGTCAAAAATTATTCTTATACTAAAAAAATGTTATATATCCTATGAATATGAACGTTCGAAACCTCCAATGAGATAGTAGTAACATCTCATGCGCATACTAACGACAAAAGATACGAAATACTGGATTGTGGTGCTGCCGGCCGGCCCACACTGGACCTCTCATATCAGCTACGAGGCTNGTCTGCGCAGTGCTAATGCGCTTGTATAGTATCGCCACCGAGTATAATGAGCCACTAGAAGCGGCTCATGCGCAAATTGTCGAGTTATATACGAAATGTATGATGTACTTCTGACCAGCCCACACTGGACCTCTCATGTCATTTTGAATTTTTTTAACTTTTCTTTGTGTACAGCCAAACCTTGAGTGCGTTAGTGATAGGGGTTCTTCATTTTGTTTTCTCTCCTTTTCAGTATCCTCGCTAATTATATCTTTTCTTACGTCTTCCGTTTCTAATCTACAACTAGTTGTAGCTTGAGTTTTTTTGCACGTTCTCCATTGTTTCATTATTTTTAGCTTTTTTTTGAATTGTTTATATAGCTTCAATTCGTGTAACTAGCTCCCTCAAGTACTCAGCTTGAACTCTTTGTGCCATAGATCCGTTCTCTAGTCCTAAAATTACTGATTCCATTGTCTTCTGTACTTCACTTACCAGAGCTTCTTTCTTCACATCGCTTTCAATTCCTTTCCTTATTTCCATTTCCCATTCATTGGTATCAACGTGAAGCAACTTCTCTAATAAATCAGATGCTGCACTGGATTGTCCTTCCTCCGCTGCAGCCACTACAGCGTCAGCTGCAGCTTGATCTTCTCCACTGACAGCCGCACCAACATTAGCTTGTAGTCGAACACGAGCACGTGAAATAGCTGTTCCAGCATAAATTTGTAGAGCTGTTTGCATAATTGTAACCATACCATCCATTCCATCCTGATAAATTGTGAAACAGGGTTAGTGACACAACTAATATGCACCATTCAAGTTTCGCACCTTCCTCCTCTAGAGAAACTTACCTGATGCGCCTTATTCATCCAAGCATCAATAGTCGAAAGAAATGCTTCATTCAAACTTTCTTCTTCTAAATCTTCAACTTCCTTCCTCATAGCATCCACACGTTCTTTGCTCAATGGCACCAAAAATTCTCCATCTGCCTCAGCAGCTGCTTTCACAACTTTCTCCACCTCTTTGGCTCGCTCATCTAGCGAGTCTTCAGTCATACTGACAACAGCTTGGATAGTATTCACAAGATTTTCTGCCAAAGCACCTAATTTTTCCTTTTCCATTTCATCTGTTGCCTCGTCAGCTTTTTCGGCAATACGCAAGAAGAAGCGCGGTGAGGAAACGACGCGGATGGCACGAGATACTGCGTTAGGAAGTTCGTAAGGTTTTGCATTTGCTAGTTTGGTGATCATGTCATCCATCACGGCCAATTCATTGGCAGTAGGCTCGCGTTGCATTCCTTCAAAACGAGACCTGTCGCGAGGAGCATCGTTTGGGCTGTCGGAGAGGAAACACTGCGTAGTGGATCTTATTTTTTGGGGGAGATAGGCTGGCGGAGCAAATCCCAGACACACTGAGAGCGGGGCAATGAGGAGGCCTAATTTCATTTTGATTGTTGTCGAGTGAGGCTGAACGTTAAACCGTCTGAGTTGCCAAGCTAACCCTGATACAATATATAAATTGCAATATTACGCAAGCCGCTGCAGTATGGTGCGTAGGAAACCTACGGCTGTGCTTGCTTCTTGCCTTCGATGTGCGTGTGGGGTTGGAGGTGGAAGAAAAAAGTTGAAGTCGAAGAAGTGATGATGACGTACGCAACTGCGGGCGACGGGCCTTCTCACGGCGGCTCCCCCCTTTATCGATGCAGGGCGGGCGGGATCCTCCCCCTAACTCCAATCATGTTTTAGAGAGACCTACCATTAGAAACTACTTCTCGAAAACAGCAGCAGATGGAACTTTATTAGCTTGGTCTGGCATTTGGCGTAATATTTACAGATCTGGCATTCCTATTGCGTTAATCTTCAAGTAGCAAATCATCTAAATCACCATCATCACCCCAATCATCATCATCTTCGTCTATTGATTCTGCTTTTAGAAGAGTAGAAGATGGAATATTCGTCTGTTGCTGCGATGGACCAGTTTTCGTGGCAAACGAAGAGAGCCCCATACCCATTGATTCAAAAATATCGTCTTCATCATTGCGTATTGGCTTCGGTTTTGATTTTGGTTCAATGTTGGTTGTCTTTTGGCCAAAACTACTTATCACCGGCCCCCCTACACTACTCATCTGTCCCAATAAGTCCTCTATGGTATCAGTAGGTGGAGGTGGAGCAATTTGTTCGAGTTGATTATTCTCAATCGGTGACTTCTCTACTGCAAATTCCATTGCTGGAGCCGAGTGGTTGCTCACAGCATCTGCAGGTCTTACAGTTTCACTGCGATCAACATTTGCCGGTTCTGATAGACTCATGGCTATTGCCATTGCCAAATCATCCTCCTCAGTCGTATTGTCGCCTCCAACACCAGACAATTCCAAGTTTCCACTCACATCTTCATCGTCCCAACCCCACTCCTCATCAGTTGCCGTGGCAAGCGGAATAGTTTCAGTCCTGCTGCTGCCTGAACCCCCGATGGATGATCCACCTTCTGGAATCGTTGGCATTGAAAATCTCCCGCCGCCAACATCTCTTCTACTTTCAGTCTGACTTTCTGAAAGCCACGATGCCAAATCAGTCAATACCTTGACCACCTCTTCTTGAATGGCGTGCGATACATTCATAGAAGGGTGATCATTCATTCTATCCATTACGCGCCTGCGAAATACCAAACCCGACGAAAAAAATGCTGCAAGGAAAAGCACCTGAAGTGTGGATTGAATCATGGCAAGAAAGCTTTCCTCCTCGTCATCCTCATTGTAATTCACAAATGCATTCTCAAGTGGAGGTTGCTGCTGCGGATTAGCCTGTTCCATTGGAGCGGCAACGGTATCTACATTGTTGGCATTTTCTTCAACTGCGACCATATTATTGCCACCGTCATTGATCTCATTACCAGCAACAACGTTGCTATTTCCGATTTTAATATCCTCTGATACTTGGCCTTTGTTCATGTCAATATTTTCACTCTGATCAAAAGTTCTTGTATCACCTGTGCTATCCACTGGTGCTTCATTTTGAATTGTGGATTGACTTCGATGATAATCTGTTGTTGGGATTTCTTCTTCTCCTCCCATCACTAAAGTAGTATTCTCTAAATTGCCAACTTCGTTATTTATATCGGCTTCCTCTACGTCGGGTGAATTATCATTTTGTAGCTTCCCAGAGCTCTCAATGTCTTCATCAATGGTTATTATTTCTTCATCACCCCCCTCGACATCCTCCTCCACTGATACCTGCTGCGTCGATTTCTCTGTTTCGTCATTATCGATTGTCGAGGTGGCATTTTCAGCGTTCGCATTGCCATTATCTTCTGTATTTTCGACAAAATTATTTTTGCTCTGAATAATATCAATATCGTCGTCATCGTCATCATCAGGCCACTCCTGTATATTTTCTTTGCTTTCTTTTCTTTGCTCAAGATGTCTCGACGGAGACGCATTGCCTTGACGATGATTTGCCTTCGCTCGAAGCATTGTTGCTGCCTGGACATTTGTATTTGCAACACCACATGATATGTACAGCGCCAAGCAGCATATCAGCAGCAGTGTGTTTTTTGTCGCTTGAGTTTTCTTAGACAATAGGAGCATCATGGTGCTTGGTGGGAATTGAGAATAGGTTACTGCTGTTGAGGCTATATTGTGTAGCTTGCCACTGATAAAAGGGCGAGCTAGCGGGCGTGTAGGGAGGCAATCGACAAATGAAAGCAAACAGCAAACAGTGCCAAACTTCAAACGGGGTCATCGTCAAGAGAGCTTTTATTTTTAGCTTTTTGGACAGACCGCTTATTTAATCAAAAGATCTTCTTAAAATGAAGCTTATTACTGAGAATGCCATTGACGCACTCCGCCTCATTTGATTAGTCAGTTGATTGTGGAAAAACTTTGGCAGAGATTTCGTTTTAATAAAAAATAAGCTTGTTTAAATTTTGCACCCTTGGCTTAGTTGGAGGGTGCTTCCTCTTGTAGATAACAGAACTGAGCTGTTACAATGTATGTTACAACCTGTTACAACAACATCACCATCGCATCGCATCACCAACCCAGCCGACGACCATGTCGCGTCGAAGATGATCTTCTGCTAGCAACAATATAATAGCCAACCGCCCAACTCAACAAGCGAGAAGTATCTGTCAACCAATCGGCATGCAATGAGTGGTGATTGCGTAGTACTCAACCTAAAGCCGCCACCAGCGTCATCAGCATCGTCTTCAGCCATCAAGAGCGCTCAAGAAGAAACGAGCAGCATAGACGGGAAGACGGCCTCGATAAGTTTAGCTGATGCACAAAGAGTCGATATTAGAGATGGCGAGTCAGCGTTGATTATTCGAGTCGTCTCATCATTATCGGCGCTTTCTCCGGAGCAAAGTAGCATCACACATCATGATAACTTTGCCTCCTCGACATGTCGGGTTCGAGTGTCAGCGTCACCAACGCAACGAACTGGAACACAATCGCCACCGAAACAAAAACGAGAAGCTGTTGTTACACAAGGGAATGTTCAAATATCCCCTCTCTCTTTATACCAGCATTTCTTAGTCGGTATTAAAAGCGACGACAATGCATCTATCAAAGGCAATAAGAAAGAAGAGGTAGTCGCACCCACTCCGAAAGCGTCATCATCAGTATCATATACTTCACCATCAAAATCGGGCTTTTCCTTTGCTAAAGGGGGTGGAGGCGATAGGCTTACGTCTCCGCAAACAGCTGCAAAGACTCCGTCATCAAAATCAGGCTTCTCGTTTGCCAAAGGTGGTGGAGGAGACAAGCTTACATCTCCACAAGCATCTGGCTCAAAATCGAGCTTCTCTTTTGCCAAAGGTGGTGGAGGAGACAAGCTTACATCTCCTCAATCAGCGTCCAAAACTCCTCCTACTAGATATACTTCGACAGCGTCTTCTTCAAAACTGAAACAGGCGGGAGGAAAAGTTCTAATGTTACCAATAACTTCCATGACAAAACAACAGCGCAGAATCATATGTCCTAATGCAAGTGAGTTGACGATATGCCATACACCCCCAAATGCACACACTGATGATTCTAGCAATGTGATAAAAATGCTCATAAGGTCTAAATACCAAGGATGTTACATCAATGCACCATCTACTCAACAACTTGATTTGGAGACCAAAACACTCAATCAATCATCGGCAACTGCATTTGAAACAATATCTATTTCGTTCAAAGGGCAATTACAATCTTTCTATATCGTAGATGCAACTGCAAAGCCAGGCACAGGACAAGATCCAGTCGAAAATGAGGAACATTTGCTGAATGCATTCAACAACCTAAGCATTTCGAGCGACGAATGTGACAATACCAGTGCGCAGAGCACGTTGCTGGAGTTTATAGAGCACCAGAAAGCAGTTAATACTGCTGCTGCGTACAGAGTTACAGCTAAAACACAAATAAATCTGGTATCATCTCTGGATGAAGTTGGGACGATAAAAGAATCTCGATGTGATGACATGAGCGCTGACAAATCAACCACTCGCCCAATATCACGACTCTGCGCAGGACTTGACAATATTCTATCCAAGATCAATGATACTCTACTTCCACCACTGACACACTCGACTATGTTCCCCACCGATGGGCCTCTGCGTCCTCCTAAAGGGGCTTTACTTTTTGGACCACCGGGGGTAGGGAAGTCTTGTCTAGCAGCACAAGTTGCGTTGAACTTCCGTACCACGAATGGAGTCTTTGTCAGAAGCGTGAATTGTGCCGATATCTTATCAGATACGGCAGTCGTAGGTGAGGCAGAGAAAACACTCACAGAAATATTCGAAGAAGCTGAAAGAAATGCACTTCCAAATGGTTCTTTGGTAGTTTTGGATGATGTTCATTTGATTTGTCCACGCAGAGGAGAAGCGAAGGGGTCTGATCAAATTGCAGGAACGCTCCTTGCTTTGCTCGATGGAATAAATCCAAACCAAAGTAAAAGACGCAACAGTAAATCAAATGAAACCGGAGGCCTTGTTGTACTGGCAGTCACAACTGATCCTTCATCGCTTGATCCAGCTTTACGACGACCTGGGCGACTTGACGCTGAAATAGAAGTACCAGTTCCAGACGAAGCAGCAAAAAGTGAAATTCTATCACATTATTTCTCGCAGTTTCAAGCCGATACCGTTGTTGATGTAAGTGCTGATAATATTGCAAAGTTGGCCCGTCTTGCAAAAGGCTTTACAGGCGCTGACTGCAAACTCGCAGTGAAAGAGGCGGTGAGGAACGCCTTTTTTCGAAATGCGACTAATAAAATCGACACACCTCCCAAAACGTCCATCCAATTCTCTGACTTGGATCACGCCATCCGTATTACGAAACCATCTGCAATTAAGTCTATAGCTGTTGAGATACCACACGTGTCGTGGTCTGATATTGGAGGAATGGATCACGTCAAATTGATTCTCAAAGAATCTATCGAGCTTCCTCTAACACACCCTCACTTGTTCGAAATGATGAAGGTTCCACCACCTCGTGGGATCTTACTTTATGGGCCACCCGGTTGTAGCAAGACATTGATGGCTCGCGCGATAGCAACAAGTGGCAACATGAACTTCCTTGCAGTTAAAGGGCCAGAGTTATTAAGTAAATGGCTCGGCGAAAGCGAACGCGCCCTTGCTTCTCTCTTCCGAAGGGCTCGGTTGGCGAGTCCGTCTGTCATCTTCTTCGATGAATTAGATGCGATCGCTCAAAAAAGAGGAAGCAGCGGTGGCAGTGGTGGAGACAGATTACTTTCCCAGCTATTGACAGAATTAGATGGAGTTTCTTCTGATGGACGTTCCTCTAGAGTTGTGATTGTAGGCGCAACCAACCGCCCCGATATATTGGATCCTGCCCTCACGCGCCCAGGCCGTATGGATAGAAAGATTTATGTTGGCCTTCCCAACGCCGAGGGCCGAGAGTCAATTTTTGGTATTGGTCTGAAAGGGAAAAGATGCCACGGAGATGTTGATGTGGCTAAAATTGCCTGCGACGATATCTCGCATGGGTATACAGGCGCAGAGATAGTTTCCATCTGTCGCGATGCAGCGCTTCTTGCGATAGGGGAAATGGACGACGGAAACCTGGAACCACCACAGATCCGGCTTTGTCATATGCTCGAAGCAATAAAAAACTTGAAACCACGAACTACTTCAGAGATGCTACACTTTTATGACTCTTATGGGAGGAAGTAAGCTAAAAATTTGAAGCTATTATAATATACAGTTAACATTTTCATCTGAACTCTCTGAACTTCGACTGCAGAAGTGAGAAAATACATGTGATCTTATCTGTAGCCACTTCGACATGAAGTCAGCTGGTGCGCCTTCTCCTCTCAGGCTTTCGATAAAAATGATTGTATCAGAAAATTCGTCGTCTACATTCACCGATTGGATATCACCTTTCAGCTGATGCAGTTTATCCCATATTACAGGCCATTTGTCGTTCATAGATTCCCTACTATCATTCTTGACACACAGATGATCGATCTTTTTGAGATCAGCTAACAATTCAGCAGGTGATATTAATGTCAAATCACGAAGGTTTTCGATGGACGCGATTCGAGACATTTCTTCATCCGATTCATTGCTAACTTCAGATGCTCGAGGAAAGCGTTTTGTCCACAGAGGTGACACCATTTCTCTTACACTTATACCACGTAAAGGAACTTTAGGCATGTACCCGTGAGCTCTCGAATTGTATAAAGCTAAATCGTCAGGAGAATCGTTTGCCGAGCGCACCAATGCAAGCATGCGCCGTTCTTGTGATGGGTCAAGCTCGCTGCGGATACGCTTTATGCACTCTGATCCCGATATTGTTTCATGATCGGAGATACTCGATCCCCCCATTTCTAGGTTTTCATCTGCTATTAGAAAGACAAGATCATCAGGATGACGTTTGACAAAACTAATAATGAATTCGACGAAACCGGATATTTCATCTCTGTTGTGTCCGAGGATGACCTGATGATTCTCCTGAATTCCTGCATGTATGAAGAAACGCCTCAGTAACTTCCTTTGGATCTTCGAATCATCTATTGCGATACCCCACACCCCTGGTGGCAAATGGAAAGTGCCCACATCGCGTGACGGTGCGTCGTAGACCTTGACAGGTGCCTGGAATGTAAAAACTGTACGAGCCTCTTCAAAATGTATGTCTACACTTCCATCAAGAATCTTGGCACATTTCCGTATGATCCAAGCACCATCACCAGCAGAATGTGAGAACTTTCCTAGATCAGTGTCTTTGTGTAGACGAGTGCCATGAGAAAAAACGAGTTCACTTGCGCGGCTTCCTAATGCCATCAGTTTCTCGTGTCCAGGCCCAGGCAAGTTAATGACATCCATCTTGAAATAACCTGTGTCTGAATCATATGTGGCCTCTACAGTAATATTGCCTCCTTTTTTACCATACTTAATAGCATTTCGGATTGCATTCCCATGAATGCATTTGAATAAACCTTGATCTGATAAGAAAATAGGCAAAGGAGAGGGCTTACAAACAACCGTAAATTGATCATTCTTCGCGTGAAAGCCTCTCAATTGGGATAAAATATAATTCACGTCAATACGTTCCATCCTAGGTACATACATTTCATGAATGACATCCCTTGCCATCTGAATATCGCAGGAAGAAAAACATTTAAGTGAACGAAGAGCCGAAACAGGCATATAAACAAGAAAACGATGAAGAAAACGTACCGTCTCGGCAAGAACAATATCCAACACTTCGTGCAGTGTCCGATCTAATTCAGAGACATTTTCAACTCGGCTCGCTACACTCTCTTCTGATATCAGCATGTCATGCTTGGTAGCTTTTTGAAAAAGATTGAAATCATTAGATATCTGCTCCCGGACATTGCCACAAATCTCGATTGCGGCAAGAAGACCATTCTTAACCTCATGCCTTGTAAAACGGTTGGCCTCAGCATCCTTCTGGCGAGCTGTCGTTTCAAACACAAATCGTTTCTCTGCTTCAAACCTCCGATATCTCTCAGAAACATCCCTGATAACAATTACAACAGCATTCTCTTCTAGCCTTGTTAACTTCACCTCAAATTTTGTTCGTGAGCTCCCAGCCTGTAATATGGCATCATGCTCAAACACTAATTCGTCCTTGTTCGTTCTCCATGCACGAGATAGCATATGCACGAATGAAATTGCACGTGGAGTCATAGGATCATTCCGTTTGAGAGGCTCAAATTTCTTATTTCTTCTAGCTGAGTGGAGATCAATATCAGCAAAGTCCGCCTTCTGAATAATTTTCATTCCAATCCCATTTAGATCTATTGCATTTGCCTTCGAACAGTCAGTAATGGAGTCTCTTCTATTATTTGTCGTATTGATGTTGCCAATTTCCAAGAGAACGGCACTGATGTTGTCAATATTTACATCTTGCCGGGAAGTCATTGATGGCTGGAAGAAAGAAGGACTAATCATTGTGGACACGTTTCCAGAAGCCTTCTTTACAGAAATAGCAATTGTATCTGATGAATTTTCCCAGACCACACTCATAGTATTTCTTAGTTCCGCTAATCGACGATTCGCACGTTTCGCTTCGTCAAAAGCCGCGACATGTGCCTCTAAAATGAGTGCCATGTACAGAATTTTGGCAACCAAGTCCATAAAGCACTCCCCAATCATTGTTGCAGCGGGGTCGTGAAATAACGTCCAACTCTTGGGGACATAAAAATGACCTGCAGACGTGATGAAATACACCAAAGTAATCCCAGTCCACGCCATGCAACACATTCCGTGAAGAGATAAAGACATGCGAGCACGGTCATATAGCTCAATTTCGTCAACGCTCCTCCCCCTCTTTGCAGTTCGGAACAATCTCCTCTTTTCGAAGTAGCGAAAAATAATTATCGAATAGAAAGCGCAACTGAAGAACATGGCCACTGACCATACAATCAGGTTGTCGCAGAAAGGAAATATGAACCCGCAGAAAGTAGAGACCGACTCTAGTGCTGAAACAATTATCTTCTTCTTCCAAGGTTGGATAAGCTTCTCTCCATCATATTCAGGAGCATCCATACACTCCGTCATCAGAGTCATGAGGCCAGCCAGTGGGGTCCACTCACACCAACGTAACAAATGCACCCTACTCTTGAGTATCGGATCAATTAACACTGGGACTGGAAATGACACCATAATGATCATCGTTGCCACCGCAATCACTTGGACCACTAACCCCCCAGCCAAAATACCCGAGATTTGTAAAGAACCAATCATGGATCGCCGATGTCTCGATTCCAAGGATGGCGCTGCACCAAACAAATTCATCTCCCAAAATAACGGTCCATGCTTCATTGTGACTGCAGTAGAAAGGATTGATAGTTCAACTAGTGCTGCATTTCTCTCAGTCCCTTCGAGCCACTGTATCTGCTCCGGTGGAGTTATCCAATACGCAAAAAAGATGAGTCCAATCCACGTAATGATGGAGTACGTAGATGCTCGAAAAAGGAGAGCGTCGACATTTGCCACGTCGTCATCAAGCGAGATGACGCTTAGAGGGTCCACAATACCGTGCTGTGGCGAGGATTTCCGATAGGATCTTCGCAGTAGGGAGTCTTTTACTCGACTATTTTTTTCACCAACTACAAGTTTGGCATTATTTGCAACCTCTTTGGTGCTGCGTGGGGCATTGTTTGTCGGTATATTGCTATTGCTACTGCTACTACTGTTGGGATTGCTCGCAGTAGCGTAGTTTAAGTCACTTTGAGATGTGACACGCTTGATTTCATTTTCAACAAAGTCTGCCACTTCGAATTGTATCTGTTCCAGCACCTCATCTTTACCATTCGCGTTATTATTTTCACTTGGAATAGCATCTTCATCATCTAGCAGCGGGACCATTTCATTATCTTTCGGGGTATCATCTGTGGTGCTTTTGTTCGAATGCACTGGCGTGTCCGAGGAGGCCTCCCCAGCGTCTGCGTCATCCTTTTGCACCATTTTTTCTACCCTGGGAGTATTTTCTACTGACGATACTTCCGCCATGCTCTTGTATGTATTGTATAAAAATAAAAAAAGCGCAGCAGATTCAGCACTCAGCACAAAGCACCGCAATGGCTTGCTTAATAGTGCACGTATTTTGCCACCGTTTAAAAGAGCGCGATGCCGCCGTAGGATTGGTGTTCCCAGCCTTGATGCCCCGTAACGTTGGCTTTCTATTGGTGTATGAGGTGCTGCAATAATACCCTTCCGACTTTGACCTATGAGATAAGAGGTTGGCCTCTCTCTAGAGCTCTAGAGAGCCGAGCTTCGTTGAGTATATAGGTGTCCTCGCGCCAGGGGCCATGCCATGATGTCCTCCTGTCCTCGGCCCTCCCTTCCGCCACTTGGAGTGACGTAACTCGCAGTTGTCAGCGATAATGGCGATTATCTACGGAGGAATTAGTTGTTATGACATGTTGGAGCGTGCAGAGGACAGTTTTGTGTTTCTCTTGCCTCTTGGCGGCGTTGTCGGAGTTAGTTGTGGAATCGCGGAATGCAATAAATGCAACCATTGAATACTAACTGCTGTCTTCATGCCAGCATAGTAAACACAGTA